>PQFF01000266.1:585-32391 GCA_003547095.1 Diversispora epigaea | reverse complement strand
AGAAACAAGCCGAGAAGAAGCAAGCCGAGGAGAAACAAGCTGAGAAGAAGCAAGCCGAGGAGAACCAGAACCAAGCCGAGGAGAACCAAGCCGAGGAGAAAGAACACGACCTCCAGAGGTTCTTCTCCTTTTTGGACTTCTTTCCTCCTCCTCCCATTCTTCGGATTCCTCTTCGGTTGTATGTTCCGCTTCTAACTCTCCATCTCCAGGCTTTAATGGCAGTTTATTTTGAAGTTTCCACTAAAAAATATAAAATTATATTAAAAATCATTTATAACGAAATATTACGATTTTTAACAATACACTTACAAAATTTATTTTCATTTGTTTTTTTAATAAATTTTCTGAAATTTGAATCCCCTTTACCTTGGGATTCAAAAAAAGTTGAGCTATTGCGACACCCCACGCAATATACATATTAGAGATTTTTTTTTTAGATCTCCAAACTCTATCTAAAATAATTTCCATATATGTACAATTATCTGAAAAAACTTCAAATAGGTTGCGGTAGGCGTCTTTAACTCTTTGGTCTGACTTCCAAGAATTAATCTCCGCCAGGGAGGATTGGAAATCTATGCGAGGGAGTTGAGATTCTCCAAAGATTTCAAAAATTGCTGACTTGACCCGGGAAGCGATTCCACCTTGCATTCCACGAAGTTTTTCTAGCAACTATTAATAAAAATATTTAATATAATAAAATAAAACGAAATATACCGTTTTTTATTTAATAAATAGTTCTTACTTTAGTTTTTATTTTTTTGAAAAAACTTGAATGGTGCCGCGAGTCCATTGATTCGTAAATATCCGGAAAGCTTTTCCTGATAACGCTTTCAGTTTCTTCTTTCAAATTCTTCTCAGAAGGAAATATATTTACTTTAAAAACATTCGTTGTGACTCGGGTAATTACATCCTTATTTAAAATTATCATAAATATTAATAATATGTTAAAATATAACGTATAAATTAGTTGAAATACTTACTTTTGAAAAATTCGGATCATTGTTTATTTCAGATAGAAGCTCAATGTTTTTGAGCCTCTTTTTAATATCTATTTGTTCTTTTAAAAGGGAATTCATTTTTTTATCAAGTGAATCGATTTTTGCTATTAATCGTTTCATATAACTTTCTGAAACATCTTAAAATTGTAAAAATTGATTTTAATAATAATATTAATATATCAATAAATAAAATGAATAAATATTTAATTACTAATTTCTTTTCTAGTTGCTTCTCTTTCTTCTTCTTTTTCGACTACAAACGGTGCAGTTGGTTCTGTTCCAGGTCTTGTGCGTCTTGATGCGATTGATGTGCTTGGTGTGGTGAATACTGGTAATCCGGCAATGGCGGAAGCAAATATACTTCTATTACGCATTCTACTCATGTTGTCTTAATAATATAAAATATTAGGTTTATTTATAATTTATTCTGAAAAAATATTGTTATTTTCTTGAAATAAATTTTTTTTGAATTGAGAGACTTGGAAGAAAACTTCATCCTTAAATAACTTTTGAAAATATTATTTTTAAAATGATAGTAAACAATACAAATATACCTTCGATATACAATAATACATTTAATAATTTAAAATAGAATGCAATGTATCGCTATTTTAATAAACGTATTAATTATTAAATAATACTCATTAAATTATCATTAAATTATAATTAAATTATCATCGTATTAATTATAAAACAAAGCCTTATTCGAAATACAAAAAAACTCCTCTGAATGCATCTTCTCTAAATGCATAACTCCTCTTAATGCATGGTCCCATGGTAGGACATACAATTTACATGGTGAGTTTGACTGTAATACACAATACACAATATATTGCTATTTTTAATCATCATATTCATTAAATAATAATCATTAAATTATTAAATACATAAGATAAAGCATCTAATAATTTAATAAAATAGTAAGGAAAAATAAAAATTTTAATATATAATTTTTTACAATAAATAATTTTATTTTTGTATTAAATATTTATTATATTTTACGAAAACTTCTACTATATGTCGTGACAAAATAAATAAATAGGATTTCTTCGTTTGCATGTGACAAAAAAGAAATATGATATCCTTCGTTATGCTCCGAACAAAAAAAATAATAATAAATATAATCGTTATATATCGATCTATAATATAGTGAATTGCAAACTATAAGAGTTGATTTTTTATACGATACACACTATTATAATCAATAACGTTCTCGAACAATCCATTAAATAACTATTAATACTGATATTTCATATAACGATACGTTATATAACGTTATTAGTTTATATCGTTCGTAATACGTTCTAGAACAGATCGTTCTAGAACGTTATTAATACTGATAGTTCGCAAACCGTACTAGAATGATCCGTTATATAACGTTACTAATACTTATCGTTCGTAAAACGTTGTAGAACGGATCGTTCTAGAACGTAACGTTCGTAATACGCAATAAAATGGCGTATATCGAACGCAATAAATACTTTTCGTACTTATTGCATACTAGAACGCCTTTATATAATTCCTGATGTTATAAATCAAACTGTACTTTTTGCTCTTTTTTTTTGTTTCTTTTTTTTAAATTTACTTCCATTAAGGGTTTAAAATGTTTGGACAACTTGAACTATTTGAGTTACTTAAAGAAGAAAAAGGTTCATATAAAGTATCTATTGCAAGTAAAAAAAAGTTTGGTAGTTCGTCATAATGAAAACAATGATCTATAAAAAATATAAATATCGCGAACAAGATTGGATTGATTTTTAGATTCGGCCAATCAGTTATCAATCTGGATTGAATTTGGATTGAATCTGGATTAAATCTGGATTGACCCAATCCAAATCCAAATTTGCATGTGAACACACCCTATGTCCCAATTATACTTGCATGCAAAATTATTTTGGGGCCCTGAAATTGCAATTTCAGAGAAAAAAGTCGAAATAGTTTTTTATAGAAAACAAAATTATTTTACTTAAAACTCGAAATTTTTTAACCACCCAGATTTATTCTTTAATTGAAGATACACATAACTGGGTACTTTTTTTACTTCCATATATAGAATAGATTCTTCATAAATCTCAAAAAGTCGAAATACCTCAAAAATTCAAAATCAATTTTGGAAACATGTATAGTTCCAATAAGTCATCTGAATATCCGAATGACCTTAAAATCGGATATCCGAATGAATCTGAATAATTTTCTAAAAATTTTTTTCATCCAATTTCATCTGGTTTCATCTATACGTGTTGCCCAAATCCCAAATAATTTGGGATTTGGGACGTTGTTATCTAGGTCAATCGCTAGGGTTCGATCACGATCAACCCGATACATTTTACGGTTCTTTTAGGAGTTTAACGTGCTATGTCCAAAGACACACGACAGTTTGGTTTCTATTTTGCTTATAGAAGGCACCAGTCAGTTTATAGACATAATCGGTCTTTTCGTTGCGGCGACGCCCTTTAACATTGTTATATTTAACAAGAGGTGTAACTGTCTATGCATTCAAATATAATATATCTGCGTATTAACTCAAACGCAAAAAGTATTCTCTCTTTAAAACATTACTGCGTATTAACTCAAACGCAAAAAGTGTTTTCTCTTTAAAACATTACTACGTATTAACTCAAACNTTTATAGAAAACAAAATTATTTTACTTAAAACTCGAAATTTTTTAACCACCCAGATTTATTCTTTAATTGAAGATACACATAACTGGGTACTTTTTTTACTTCCATATATAGAATAGATTCTTCATAAATCTCAAAAAGTCGAAATACCTCAAAAATTCAAAATCAATTTTGGAAACATGTATAGTTCCAATAAGTCATCTGAATATCCGAATGACCTTAAAATCGGATATCCGAATGAATCTGAATAATTTTCTAAAAATTTTTTTCATCCAATTTCATCTGGTTTCATCTATACGTGTTGCCCAAATCCCAAATAATTTGGGATTTGGGACGTTGTTATCTAGGTCAATCGCTAGGGTTCGATCACGATCAACCCGATACATTTTACGGTTCTTTTAGGAGTTTAACGTGCTATGTCCAAAGACACACGACAGTTTGGTTTCTATTTTGCTTATAGAAGGCACCAGTCAGTTTATAGACATAATCGGTCTTTTCGTTGCGGCGACGCCCTTTAACATTGTTATATTTAACAAGAGGTGTAACTGTCTATGCATTCAAATATAATATATCTGCGTATTAACTCAAACGCAAAAAGTATTCTCTCTTTAAAACATTACTGCGTATTAACTCAAACGCAAAAAGTGTTTTCTCTTTAAAACATTACTACGTATTAACTCAAACGTAAAAAGCTATACTCTTAAAAACAAATATGCGTTTACTCATCAAACACTCAAAGATAATTTGCGTTTACTCATCAAACGCTCAAAGATAATATGCATTTACTCGAACGCTCAAAGCAATATGCGTTTACTCATCAAACGCTCAAAGATAATATGCGTTTACTCGAACGCTCAAAGCAATATGCGTTTACTCATCAAACGCTCAAAGATAATATGCGTTTACTCAAACGCTCAAAGCAATATGCGTTTACTCATCAAACGCTCAAAGATAATATGTTCTTTCAACATAAGTCATGATTTTATTTATTCCTTCGCAAAAGTTTATATTTAATTTCATTAACTCGAGAATATTAACATTATACAATTATACAATCAAGCATTTAATCCTATAACATTCAATATTCCTTTATTAATTATACTTGTTAGTTTTTTTGATAATTTAAATACAAAATAAAATAATTTACTATTATTTTTAATGATTATACTTTCATCGTTTAAGAATTTAGGGTTAAGAAATAAAATTAAAGTATTCTCTTTAATATAATAGGTTTACTACCTTATTCTTAGAGTTTCTCTCTTAAGAATAGGATTATTCCATCCTTTTAAAAAGGGGATTGGAATCTAAATTCCTACTCAATCTCTTTTTTAAAAGGTCTGGGAAAAGTCTTGTATTTATAACTATTAGGGTTGCACTATTCTTCCTATTTTAGTAATACGATCTGCTATTGTGCCACTGTGTTACTTACTATTACTGCGCTTTTGTGTAACCATTATTGTTATCATGTAACTTTACTGCGCCACAAGTCATGTGATTAAAACTAATTATAAATTGATATACATGTAAGAATCTAATATTAATGGGGTATTTGTACTAAGTATTGATATTTATTATTATTATTCTATTTATTTATAACATTTATTAGCTGCGATTAACATGGTATTTCACTATGTAACAGTACCCTCCCTTTTAAGCGTTAAGTCCTCTTACGCTATATTACGACTTGAGGTATCCAATTTGTTCGGTCTTCATATTTCTTTAATCTGTCCGAGTGTATAATTTCTTTTAATGGTTGTCCGAATTTGTTATTTAGTACATAGCTTCCTTTACTAAGTCTCTCATGGACTATAAATGGTCCTTTCCATTTGGTGTCGAGCTTTCCACTCCATTGTTTGTCTAACCTTGAGTCGTATAACAATATTAAGTCTCCTTTTTCGTATTGAATTTCTTTCTTTAGTTTATTTGTGTGTCTTTCTTGTGACTTCTTTTGCGAATGATTGATGGTTTCCTTAGCTTTTTCATGATGTTGAGGTAACAGTTCTGTTAGCTCGTATGCTTGTGTTAATATAGTTTCTTCTAAGTCGTAATTTTCAATATTTTCTCGTATTCTAGTTTCTATTGGTAGTGTGGCTTCTCTACTGTGGTTTAAAAAGAATGGGGTGTATTTAGTTGTATTATGTTCTGTCGTACGGTATGCGAATAGTATCGGCGATATGTAATCGTCCCAATTCATAGTGTCTTGCATCTTTCCTAATGCGTTCGTAAGGGTTCTATTAAACCTTTTTACTAATCCATTGGTCTGTGGGTGATAAGGTGATGATAGTTTATGCCTCATTTTGAATTTATTACATAATTCTTCCATCAATTTATTCTTGAAATGTGTTCCTTGATCAGTTAATAATATTTGAGGAGTTTCATGTCTACAAATTATATCTTCAAAGATAAAGTCTGCTACGCTTTCTGCGGTTGCATTTGTTAAGGCTTTGGCTTCCGGCCATTTTGTTAAATAATCCATTGCTACTACAATATATTTATTTCCTCTTAGTGTTTTCGGTAACGGTCCTACTATATCTATTCCAATTCTCTCAAAAGGTTTTTCCACCTTTATTGAATGTAGGGGTTCATTTCTCTGCGGTTTTCCAAACCTCTGACAGGAGTCACAAGTTTGTATATATTTCCTTATATCGTCGTACATTTGGTTCCAATAATACCTGTCTTTTATTCTTTTATAGGTGACATCTATTCCCATATGTCGTGAGGTTGGGTGATTATGCATGAGATATAATAACTGTTCTAGTTCGTATCTTTGAATCACTTTCAAAAGTTTCTCTTTTTCTCGCTTGTGTCTCTTGAATAATTGTCCATTGATTACTTTAAAGTATCTAGCTCTAGCTAATAACTTTTGAGTTTCTTTTGGGGATTTCTCTTTGGGTATTTCATTCTTTTCGAGGTACTTTAATATTTCTTGGTATAAATTTTCGTCCATTTTTATTCCATTTTCCTGGAATATTGGTCTTATTTAAGGGTTTTATAATCTGGATAATGCGTCTGCATTAGCGTTTTCTTTCCCAGATCTGTATCTAATGTCAAAACTATATGGTTGCAATCTGAGAATCCATCGAGCTTGCCTTCCTACTAATTCTTTTAATGTATTATTTTTCATATAACTTAGGGCTGAATGATCTGTTAATAATGTAAAATGTCTATATTCTAAATATGGTCTGAAGTGTTCTACTGCCCATACTACTGCTAACATTTCTAGTTCGGTAGCTGAATAATTCTTTTGAGCTCCGGTTAGGCTTTTACTNGCTAATAACTTTTGAGTTTCTTTTGGGGATTTCTCTTTGGGTATTTCATTCTTTTCGAGGTACTTTAATATTTCTTGGTATAAATTTTCGTCCATTTTTATTCCATTTTCCTGGAATATTGGTCTTATTTAAGGGTTTTATAATCTGGATAATGCGTCTGCATTAGCGTTTTCTTTCCCAGATCTGTATCTAATGTCAAAACTATATGGTTGCAATCTGAGAATCCATCGAGCTTGCCTTCCTACTAATTCTTTTAATGTATTATTTTTCATATAACTTAGGGCTGAATGATCTGTTAATAATGTAAAATGTCTATATTCTAAATATGGTCTGAAGTGTTCTACTGCCCATACTACTGCTAACATTTCTAGTTCGGTAGCTGAATAATTCTTTTGAGCTCCGGTTAGGCTTTTACTCGCATAGCATATTACTTGTTCCTTTTTATCTTCGTCTAATTGAGTTAGGACTGCTCCTAATCCTTTTGCTGATCCATCGGTCATTAGAATAAAAGGTTTCTCGAAATCTGGGTATTGTAATACTGGTGATGAAATTAATTTTTCTTTTAAGGTGTCGAATGCTTCTTGCTGCGTTTCGGTCCAATTTACTTTATTCCCTTTCTGGGTTTGTCCTTTTAATAATTCGTTTAGGGGTTTTGCGATTTCTGAAAATCCTTTGATAAATTTCCTATAATAACTTGCTAGTCCTAAGAAACTTCTAACTTGTGTTACTGTTTTGGGTACTGGGTAATTCTTTACTTTTTCTATTTTTGAGATGTTCCGTTTTTATTTATTACGTGTCCTAAGAATGCTAGTTCTCTTTTTAAGAAGTGACATTTACTTGGTTTTAGTCTTAGTCCTGCGATTTTTAACCTGTCGAATACTTGCCGTATTCTAGTCATGTGTTCTTCGAAATTCTTTGAATAAATATTTATATCGTCTAGGTATACTACTACTCTGTTTCCAATCATTCCTATTAGTACTTCGTTCATAAGTCTTTGAAAAGTTGCTGGTGCGTTTGTCAATCCAAAGGGCATAATATTGAATTCATATATTCCGTGTCTTGTTACAAATGCTGTCTTTTCTCGACTTTCGGGATCCATTTCTACTTGCCAGTATCCACTAGCTAAGTCTAAAGTTGTAAAATATTTAGCTCCGTTAAATGATTCTAACATTTCATCGATTCTTGGAATAGAAAAGGCATCTTTCTTTGTCACTCCATTTAGTTTTCTATAGTCCACACAGAATCGTGTTTTCCCGTCTTTCTTTTTGACTAATACTACTGGTAAGGCCTAGGGGCTTTTTGATTTAGTAGCTAGCACATTTTCCAAAAGTCTATCTATTTCCTCTTTTATAAATTTATCTGCGTCGGGTTCTGTTTTATAGTATCGTTGTTTGATCGGTTCCACATCTTCCGTGGTTATTTGATGTCGAATTACGTTGGTTCTACCTAATTGATCTAAGTCTTCTGCAAAAATTTCTTTATAATCATCCATTAGTTTATCAAATTTTTTTTTTTGTTGTGAGGATAATTCTCCTACTTGTATTTCTTTTGACTTTTCGGCAGTTGCTAAGAATGCTGGTATCTCGATGATTTCTTCATCAGAAAATACTTCTTCCGTATCTTCTTCTTCCAAATTTTCTTTATCAGAGTCGTATTCTATTTCGTTGGTTTCTTCGTATCTTATTGGNTTTCGGGATCCATTTCTACTTGCCAGTATCCACTAGCTAAGTCTAAAGTTGTAAAATATTTAGCTCCGTTAAATGATTCTAACATTTCATCGATTCTTGGAATAGAAAAGGCATCTTTCTTTGTCACTCCATTTAGTTTTCTATAGTCCACACAGAATCGTGTTTTCCCGTCTTTCTTTTTGACTAATACTACTGGTAAGGCCTAGGGGCTTTTTGATTTAGTAGCTAGCACATTTTCCAAAAGTCTATCTATTTCCTCTTTTATAAATTTATCTGCGTCGGGTTCTGTTTTATAGTATCGTTGTTTGATCGGTTCCACATCTTCCGTGGTTATTTGATGTCGAATTACGTTGGTTCTACCTAATTGATCTAAGTCTTCTGCAAAAATTTCTTTATAATCATCCATTAGTTTATCAAATTTTTTTTTTTGTTGTGAGGATAATTCTCCTACTTGTATTTCTTTTGACTTTTCGGCAGTTGCTAAGAATGCTGGTATCTCGATGATTTCTTCATCAGAAAATACTTCTTCCGTATCTTCTTCTTCCAAATTTTCTTTATCAGAGTCGTATTCTATTTCGTTGGTTTCTTCGTATCTTATTGGTCTTTTGCTGAGGTCTTGGATTTTACAAGTTGCGTGGGTTACGATGGACTGTTTTCTCCAATTTAGGACTAATTCTTGTGTTTTCCAATTATAGATTGCTCCTGCTTTAAACATCCAGTCGTTTCCGAGTAATAAGGGTGATCCTTCTTCTAGTACTTCTATATCTATGGGTATGGTACTACCTTCTATTGTTATAGGGAAATCCCTAATTTTTCCTAGTGGTTTTATCTTATCGTTTGATGCCGTGATGATTGTCACTCCAGAGGGTTCTTCTATATCGTATCCTAGTTGTTCCATAGTTTCTCTTGAAATTAGACTTATGGCGGCTTCACTGTCTATTATAGCCGGCGTCTCGTATTCGTCTATGGTCACGTAACAACTTAGGGCCGTAGTTCCGTGTATGTATCTTTGATCAGCGAGTCCTACTTTGACTTCGTTGGGTTTTCTTAGTACTTGGTTCATTTCTGTTCGGGCTTGAGGGAAAGCCTCGAAGAATTCTCCTAAAGTTATTTCCACTTCTTGATTTAGGATCTTGGTGACTAGTAGTTCTCTGGGTGTTCTACCCTTTTTAGTATCTCGAGTCTGTGTTTTTGTTTTTGGTCTTAATGTCGTCTGTTGTTCTTTTCCGAAGTCTTTTGGTGTAATGTTATTCCAAGTAACTTTTGGTAATGTACTGGGTTTGGAGTTTCCAAAGGTATCCATAGTTTGATTTTTCGTTCTTTGTTCTTTATTTGGTGTATTTCCTTCAAAGGGTCTTTCTCTTTTTCCTAAATATGCTTCTAGGAATTCGGGTGTAACTAGGGTATTTTCATCAGGGTCTTGTTCTTCGTTTATCACCTCTACATATTTGGCAGGGGTTTGTTCTTGATTATTATTGTTGTTACTGTTTCTCGGGTTATAATTTCTTAAGTTATCTATGTCATTATTTCTCCAATTATTATTATTATATCCGGATTGACTCGAATTTCCGTTGTTGCTATAGCAGTTTCTTGCTATATGTCCAGGTTTTCCACAATTATAGCATGCCGTATTCATCTTTTGATTATTATATCCATTATTATTGAATCGTCGGTTGTTATTAAAGGGTTGTCTCCCGTTATTGTTGAATTTCTGGTTATTATTTGTCATTTGCATAATTTCTGCTTTCTTTATTTCTAAGGCTGCCATTTGTTTGGTAAGTTCTTCCATTAGGTCTACGGTTTCCTCGTTATTCTTGTTCTTACTATTGTTCTTCCTTCCTTTATTTTTTTTGGGCTCTGGTTCGAGTTCTTCGTCCCATTTCCATGGTTCGGGTTCTCTTCCTTCCTCGGTGTCTCTTCCGTCTTCATAGTTTTGAATTATTTCTACTATTTCTGGGATTGTTTCTGGTGCGTGCATACTTACCATGGGTCCTAATCCTTTCTTTAATCCTTTTTTGAAGTATCTCATCTTTTCTTGGTCGTCTACTTCTGGTCCTTCTCTAATGTGTGTTTTGAACCTACTGTAATAACTCATTACTGGTTCTGTAGGACCTTGTTTAAAATTTTCTAGTTGGCTTCGCCATTTGTTTCGCCATTTTTGATTATAAAATCTTCTCTCAAAAGCCGTTGTAAACTCTGCCCATGTTGGCCATTCATCGTTGCCGTTTCCGTAGGTTTGTGTATTGGTTTCGACATACCATTCTTCCGCGTCTTCATAGAGGAATGCTTCCATCTTATCTCTCCAGGTATTGACATTCCAGCCATTGGCTCGTGCTGCCTTTTCAAATTCTTTGATCCATCTTCTTGGATTCTGGGATCCATTCCTGGTAAATTTTAATGGTCTTAGAACAAGACTTGTAGCCATGTTTTCTGGTTGTTCAGGGTTTTCTTCAGGTATTGGTCGTAAAGGAGTGTTCTCTCCTAGATTTATATTATTCGGAAGTCTGAAAAGTAGTTCGTGATTGAATTGTAAAATTGGAGTTAAATGGGTTTGTCTCCAATTATCTTCTACTGCTTCAGTATCGGTTATTTCTTCACTTAATTCTTCGGTTATATCTGTTAATGCTCCTGAGTTTCTAGGTGGTGAGCCTTGTAAAGATGTTCTGGCAGATGTACTTGGTGTTGATACTAATGAATAAGGTTGTCTTGATTGAGTAAAGAATGAATTAGGGATGGTAGGCGCAATACGAATTGAGCCAGGAATTTAGCCAGATTTAATTTAGCCAATTGAGCCTGGAATTTAGCCACGGCGCAATCAGGCGCAATGGCTAAATTCTGGTGCAAAGGCTAAATAATGGTGCAATTCTGATTGACTGGCGCAATTATAAAATTTATTAAATAATTATTTTTAAATTTTTAAAAATAATTAATTTTAGCTTTAATTTCAAATCAATTTTACGTAACTAGGAGCGATTTTTTACTATAATATTTCTATAATAGATCGAAAGATCTGGTTTTTAGCTACAAGATGATATATATTTCATTTCTGTAACATTAAAATTGACCAAATTATAGCTATTTTAAAACAATATATTAAAATGTTAATATTGGTAAAATTAATTAATAATTTTATCTGATCAACCTTTTGTCACGTGACCATAATTGTGCCAGCCAATCAGAAATTGCGCCTGAATTTAGCCAGAAAAAAATTAATTAGCCTTTGAGCCAGAATTTAGTCGACGCAATTTAATTAGCCTTTAAGCCAGAATTTAATCAGAATTTAGCTAGCGCAAAATTAATTAGCCAAAGGCGCAATTATTGAGCCAGCCTTCATATCAATTGAGCTTTCCACCCTTAGAATGAACTATTCTCGGATATATTTCTTCTTATTTCCTGATGTATTTGTTGGACGTCTGGTAATGGCGATCTGGTTCTCTGATTTCCGTATACTCTTGGCCTACTTCTTGGTCGGTTACTATAGTTCCTATAGTTGAATTCCCTCCAAGAACTGTTTTCGTTATTATTTCTATTTTGTTCTTGTTCGTTGTATCGATCCAGAATGTTTATACTTTTAGATTTGTAATTTGAATTATTTAAGCTTTAATTTTCTTTTAAAACTTTGAACTTTTGGACTGAGAAACTTGAGGATTTCTGGAGTCTTTTTATACTTCTCTGAGTATTAGTTCTCTTATAATTTACTTTCTGTCCTATCGGATTCGTTTATTTCTACTGCGGGTTTTTTGGAATATTCGTCAAGGGTTCTCTCATATTTCTTATTCTTCTAGATTTGACAAGGGGTTCTCGTAATACTTTTCAAAACTTTAAGCCAGATTCAAGAGTATTGTGGGAGTCAAGCATATCTCAGAAGAGTTATCTTGCAACTTCCAGAATATTTTCGAGTCTAGGCACTTAGAGTATGAATTGTATTTTCTTGTAACTATTATCTTTGCCTAGTCATGCTAGTAACATTGATTTCACGAAGAGCTTCACATGAAGGCTAAGGTTCTCTTAATCGGATTGTTTTCCTTTCCGCTAGAAGGCACCAAATTGTTATCTAGGTCAATCGCTAGGGTTCGATCACGATCAACCTGATACATTTTACGATTCTTTTAGGAGTTTAACGTGCTATGTCCAAAGACACATGACAGTTTGGTTTCTATTTTGCTTATAGAAGGCACCAGTCAGTTTATAGACATAATCGGTCTTTTCGTTGCGGCAACGCTCTTTAACATTGTTATATCTAACAAGAGGTGTAACTGTCTATGCATTCAAATATAATATGTCTGCGTATTAACTCAAACGCAAAAAGTATTCTCTCTTTAAAAACATTACTACGTATTAACTTAAACATAAAAAGCTATACTCTTAAAAACAAATATGCGTTTACTCATCAAACGCTCAAAGATAATATGCGTTTACTCATCAAACGCTCAAAGATAATATGCGTTTACTCGAACGCTCAAAGCAATATGCGTTTACTCATCAAACGCTCAAAGATAATATGTTCTTTCAACATAAGTCATGATTTTATTTATTCCTTCGCAAAAGTTTATATTTAATTTCATTAACTCAAGAATATTAACATTATACAATTATAACATTCAATATTCCTTTATTAATTATACTTGTTAGTTTATTAATAATTAAAATACAAATAAAATAATTTACTATTATTTTTCAATGATTATACTTTCATCGTTCAAGAATTTAGGGTTAAGAATAAAATTAAAGTATTCTCTTTAATATAATAGGTTTACTACCTTATACTTAGAGTTTCTCTCTTAAGAATAGGATTATTCCATCCTTTTAGAAAGGGGATTGGAATCTAAATTCTTACTAAATCTCTTTTTTAAAAGGTCTGAGAAAAGCCTTGTATTTATAACTATTAGGGTTGCATTATTCTTCCTATTTTAGTAATACGATCTGCTATTGTGCCACTGTGTTACTTACTATTACTGCGCTTTTGTGTAACCATTATTGTTATCGTGTAACTTTACTGCGCCACAAGTCATGTGATTAAAACTAATTATAAATTGATATACATGTAAGAATCTAATATTAATGGGGTATTTGTACTAAGTATTGATATTTATTATTATTATTCTATTTATTTATAACATTTATTAGCTGCGGTTAACATGGTATTTCACTATGTAACAGCGCCACGGACGCTTAAAAGAAGGGAGTACTGAAGTAAGTGGAAGTTTAAGAAGAGAAGAGAGCGAAGAACTCGAGGAAAAAAGAACTGAAAAAGAAGTGGGAAAAAATAAAATCGTCAAAATCACCGAAATCGCCAAAATCATGCTCACAAAGGGTCACGGATGTCACGGACGGCTAAGAGAAGGGAATAAGGGAGTAAAGGGAAGTGTAAGAAGAGAAGAGTACGACAGAAGAGAAGAGAGTGAAGAACTTGGGGAAAGAAGAATAGAAAAAGAAGTGAGTAAAAAAAGAAAAAGAATTATAGAAATAAGTGAAGAAGAGGATGAAGAGGAGGATGAAGAGGAGGATAAAGAAGAAGATAAAGAAGAGGAAAGCGAAGAGAGAATAAATAATAATAAAAAAAGATTAGAAAAAGGAAAAGAAAAGACAGTAGAACATGAAAAAAATGTAGATATGGAAGATACAGAAGGTTGGATTCTAGAAAATAATTCTATTTTGAATGATAATGAAAATGATTTTTTATCTTTTGAAATGAATTTAATGAATTTTCTAAGTGAAGAAGAAACACCTATTGCTTCATCAAGTAAAAATATTATCCAAAAAACCACAATGAATAGAATAAAAGGTAATACAAATAAGAAAGGAATTGAATTAGATAATTATAAAACCAGTGATGAAAATAATAAAGGTGATGAAGGTGATGAAGATGATGAAGGTGATGAAGATGATGAAGGTGATGAAGGTGATGAAGGTGATGGAGGTGATGAAGATGATGAAGGTGATGAAGGGGAAATTAGTAACAATAATATTCTAAGTAATTCCAGTCGTCTTCAAAATCGTAGAAAAAGAAAAGCATCTGTTTTATTAAAAACTTCTAAAAGAAAAAAATTAAAAACAAAAAAATCAAAAACAGTGGCAGCATTAAGAACTAGTTTTGTTTGGGATTTTTTCATAACTGATCATGATACAGAAACAGGTGTTGTTTATACAATCTGTCAAGTAAAAGATTGTACACGCAAATATGCTCATCATGGTTCTACAACTAATGATACAAAACATCTTCGTGATGATCATCATATTACTGAAGCTTCACTATCTTCAAAAACTCCAGAAGAAATAAAAAATCTAAAACAATCAAAACAACAATCTATTGTTGAACTTTTATCAAGACCTCTTAATTCAAGAAAACAAAAATTATTAAATCAAGATCTTGTGAAATTTATAGTAGGAACAAGACAACCATTATCTATTGTTGAAAATGATTATTTCAAAAATTATAGTAATGCACTCAATTCACAATTTTCTATTCCTTGCATTAACACAGTTAAAAATTTAATAGATCTTTCATATAATTATATGAAAAGACAACTCAAAGACACTATAATTAATTCTATTGATTATATTCATTTAACCTTTGATCTGTGGTCATCTAAAGCACATGATTCATATTTGGGCATTACTGCTCATTGGATTAACAAAGAATTTGAAATTTGTAATATGGTTTTGAATGTTAGAGAAATACCATATCCACATACTGGTGTTGAAATTTCTCGTCATGTATCAAAAGTTCTTGATGACTGGAATTTGGAAGATAAAATAATAATTATAGTTACAGATAATGGAAGTAATGTTAAATCTGCAGTAACAAGATTGGATCCCATGTGCTGCTCATACATTGCAATTATCAGTTAATAAAGGATTAAAAATAATTGATCCTTTAATAACAAAAGTAAAAAATCTTATTATTTTTTTGGGAAGTGATAAAAGAAGACAACAATTAAGACGTGCACAAGTTATGTGTAATCAAATTCAAGAAAATGAAACAGTTGAAATTATTAAGCCTATAGATATAAGGTGGAATTCATTTTACAATGCTTTAGTTCGACTTTATGAATTAAAAAATTCAATTAAATGGTTAACTAATAACTTAGAAAATAGTCATTCATCAATTAATGTTCGTGATTTTAATATTATGGATCAACTTTTACCCACTTCAACTGAATGGAAAACTATTCAAGATTTAACAAAATTATTAGCTTCTGCTGAACAAGCAACAAGATTATTAGGAGGAGAAAATTATACAACATTAGCTCTTACTGCTTCAATAATTGATGAAGTTATACGTAATTTTAAAAATATAAAATCAAAAAATACTATTATTACAAATATTACAATTTCAAATATTTGTAATACTATTTTGAATGATCTTGAAACAAGATGGAATATCCCAAATAATTATGGAGTAATTGCATCATTTTTAGATCCTAGATTTAAGAATTTAACTTTTTGTTCACAAGTAAGTATATATTTTTTTAATTAAATAATTTATATAATATTTAACTTTTTATATAATTTATTATTTAGAATACACGTGATATAATACCTAACAAAATTAAAAAAGAAATTGAAGAAATTGTAAATTCGTCATCTGATGAAACTCAAAGTTTATTAGAAGTAGATTCAACATCTTTAATTTCATCTTTTTTTTCACATCTTTCTTCAACTTCCAATCAAGAATTTAGAACTAATTCAAATGAATTTGAACAATATTTACAAATGAAAGAGTTATTAATGCATGAAAAAGTGATCCTTTAATTTGGTGGAAAGCAAATTGTAATTCATATCCCAATTTATCAAAATTGGCACAAAAATATTTATCAACTCCTGCAACATCTGTACCATCTGAAAGATTATTTTCAGATGCTGGAATTCATGTAACTTCTCTTAGAAATAGGTTAAATCCACATTTAGTCAATCAAATTCTTTTTATTAAATGAAATAATACATATGTAGAAATGTTTCCTTAATAATTTTTAATTTTTAATATAACTTTTATAATTTCTAATATTAATTTACCAATTCTAAATGTTAATTTTGATTTAATAAATCAATTTAAATATTGAAATTTTATAAACTTTGTTATTTATTAATTAATATCAAAATTGAGTATTAAATAAATATTTTATTTAAAAGAAATAAACATTTACTTATATTTTTATATTTGCTTAGTAGTGATTTTGATGGTATTAGCATCAGAAAATTTTTAGAGGCAAAAATTTGCACAAATTTTTACCACCTGTGAAAATTTTCGCAAATTTTCACTTATTTCTTTCTGTTTTTTTGACTTCGCTCGCGATTATTGAAGCACAGAGCAATTTCTACTAAGATATTTCTAAGACAGAAAGAACAGTCTTGTTTTTAGCTACAAAATGGTATGTGTTTCATCCTTGTAGCATTGATATTCGCGAAGTTATTCAAGTTTTTAAAAAAATATCAGTGAAAAATCGCCAAATAATTGCCGAATAATCGTCGAATAATCGCGAATAATCGCCGAATAATCGTCGAATAATCGTCGAGCCGAATAATCGTTGAATAATCGTCGAATAATCGCTGAATAATCGTTGAATAATTGTTGAGACGAATAATCGCCGAATAATCGTCGAATAATCGCCAAATAATTGTGAATAATTGGCAAATAATCGCGATTATTCATTGAATAATCGTGACGAATAATCGAGTACAAATATATACACGATTCCTAACACTAGTTCTAAGTCCTATTCCAAATTATAATTAGTATTTTTTGTCAAAATTTCAAATTCTAAATCTCAAATACTAGTAATTTGTATATTTTAACATTTTAAATCACAAATGATTTGGAATTTGGACAATACGTATAGTATAAATAATTAATTTTTTTTAATTTATAAATAGAAATTTTTAATTTATGAATTTTCATAAATAAAATATTTGATTTACGCATATTTGCGTTATTAATAGAATTTTAATTTTTGTTCATTTGGCTAGTAATATTGTCGCATGCCCTTTACGACAATGTTCTGAAGGTTAAAGAATCTTTCCTATAGTTGCCTGACGAAAGCATTTTTGCATAATGTCAAAAGTCGAAATTATTTGAATTAATTTCGGCAATTTGTCAAATCTTTTTTAAACGTCTAAACCTTGTCTAAATGTCTAAACCTTGTTTAAATGTTGAAACTTTGTCTAAACGTCTAAACTTTGACTAAATATCTTATGTTGAAACCTTTTAACCAATAAAATTATTTATAGATTCTTTACATTCATTTTGTTACACTAATTTCTATTCTTTGTAAATCTTTTGATTTAGAAAGATTTTATTATGTTAAAGACTGCTTTGCAAGGTTTCTTTTTCAAATTACTTTATCCGATCATAAGATTTCACTTGTTTACTAATTTAATATTTATTAAAATTGAAATACTTTGTATCATCTCACATTCATTAATGTTTTTTTTTTTAATTTAAAATTTATTTTTTTAAAATTTATTTATTTAAAATTTATTTATTTAAAATTTATTTAATTATAATTTTACAATCTACAAGATGAAGAATTGAATAATGAAAATAATAATGGGGTTGGTAATTTTAATAATTGACAATAATAATGATTAATTATAAAAATTATAGTTGCTAATAGTAAATAATAGTAAATAATAAATTTGAAAAAAAATTATATAAAATTTTGACACCTTTTGTTAATTTTAATATTGTCTAAACCTTTTGTCAGTTTTGACATTTGTTAGTTTTGACACTGTCTAAACCTTTTGTAGTTTCGACATTTAAAAATCTAAATGTCTAAACATCTAAACATATTTCGACTTTCGACATTGTCTAAACTTTATAGTTTCGTCAGGCAACTATAATCTTTCCTAATAAAAACTATCCTACAAGTTAAGTAATATCATGCTGCTTCGGAAGATCCTCTTGATCAATCCACAGAAAATTACAAAGTTAGGTAAGAGAGGCAAAGGGGGGAAGGAGGGTTTTCCCAGTTAAGGTATTAGTATCGGCTAGCCGGCGCAAGCTTATCTTCTACTATAGTGATCTTTTTTAGTTATTGTATAGCTTTTTGAACTTTTTCGCCTTTTAATATGTCTAGAATTCTATTTTGTTTTCTTGCCTAACTGGAGTTTTCGGAATCTTAATTTCGATGACGTTTGTTTTATGATTTAGGCCACATTTTCGTTAGATAAAAAAATATATTGTATAGCTATCTGGCCTTTAATTGTTTTTTTAATGTCTAGAAATCTATATTGTTTTCTTGCCCAGTTTAAGTTTCCGAAATCTTAATTTTGATAACAATAAATTTATGTTTTAGCCCCACCTGGAAGGTATAATACAGAACGCAGTGGAGAATCTAGGCCCATCTGGAAGGTTTTGATACGAAGCATAGCGGAGCATTAGTTATCATTATAGATTTCTTACCCAGTTTAAGTTTGAAAAAAGAAAAATAGTAATCTGCCTGTTAACAGTTACTAATTAACTACACTTATCTGGATATGAAAGGCAAAGCCTCATTGTTTTACAATACTTGAGAGTGAACAGGAGTGAGAACGAATTTTATTATAGTGTTTTAATGTATAGTAATTTTTTTTTGTGTCGTCATCTTTGGTGTACTTTTATATGTTTCTTGCCCTTTTTTTTTTTCTGATTCAGAAATGGTATTCTTGCTGAGCTGGCGAGCATTAAACTGTTTAACATAAAAGTCACCAGCATGTTTTTTACATGCTTTGGGTACAGCAATATACGTGTTGCTCAAATCCCAAATAATTTGGGATTTGAGACACCAAAATGCACAAATTACTAGTATTTGGAATTTGGGATTTGGGATTTGGGATTTTGGCAAAAAATACTAATTATAATTTGGGATTTGAGATTTGGGATTTCGGCATTTGGGATTTCGGCATTTGGATTTTGAATTTGGGTGGCAGGTATATACAGCAGCAGTCAGCTTATCACATATACATGGAATACGTTTTTTAGATTTTCAATGTTCTCAACAGCCTTCAGCTTTGTGACAAGGTCTGTTACATAAAGAGCCATTATTGTGGAGGTATTGGCAAGTATAGGGTAACATTAGTATAAAATATCTTGTAATATTATTAATTAATTATTCACTAAATATAACAATTTTCAATTTAGAAAAAAGCATAGTTATATGTAACAAATAAAAAAACTATACATTTATTATATACCTGTCACCCAAATTCAAAATCCAAATGCCAAAATCCCAAATCCCAAATCCCAAATTATAATTAGTATCTTTTGTCGAAATCTCAAATCCCAAATCCTAAATACTAGTAATTTGTGCATTTTGGCGTCCCAAATTCCAAATTATTTGGGATTTGGGCAACACGTATAATTTATTATGGCTGAACAAAATACCAATACAAATTTGATTACAGCAAAAGATATTGAAAATGCATTGCTTGAAGTCTTAAATAAAGCAATTCGTCGAAAATTTAAAATTGATAGCAAATTCATTAAAGACCATCTAAGTTATATAACTAGATTACAGTCAGCAAAAGAACCGGAAAAGTATATTCGATATAAAGCAAGGCAACTCATGTCAGATGAGGTATCATACAATAGAAGAATAAAGTATATTCATGGTCACTATTCAGAAGAATTACGTGAAAAACTTGAAAAATTATATAAGCTTTATTATGAGTTATCTCAGGAGGAAGAAAAAGATGAAATTTCTGAGATAGATGCAAGTGAAATTATTAAGGGTCTTCTCAAAATGTCTATCAAATAAATAATATTATCCTTGTCTAAATAGGAAACATATTACTTGATTACTTGTTCCACATACTTCGCAACTGATACCTATACTCAATTCACGTCTCAATATACTGATATATATATCAAAAAAAGTTGAGACAATTTATATCGAAAAAAAGTTGGGACAAAGTCTAACCTTATCTTAGCTAGAATCTAATTTTGAAAACCTAGCATGTAATCTTAGACGCTTTTTATGCAAAGAATATAATATTTAGAATTCTGCCAATTATTCCAAGAATTCTACGAATTTTTATAATTCTAAGAATGCCAAGAATATATGGAATATTAGAATTCCTGGAATATTTTATTATATAAACATAATGAATTTCCACGAACATTATTCGGAACTTCTTGAAAAATTACCCCTTCCATAAAAAAGAATATATAGAATTGACTTACTTCTAGGGTACATAATCCCTTGTCAGAAGAACAGGCAAGTAGTATTCATTCTGATATTGAGTCATTGCTAATTAGTGAAATTGATAAATATGCAANTTCTCAAAATGTCTATCAAATAAATAATATTATCCTTGTCTAAATAGGAAACATATTACTTGATTACTTGTTCCACATACTTCGCAACTGATACCTATACTCAATTCACGTCTCAATATACTGATATATATATCAAAAAAAGTTGAGACAATTTATATCGAAAAAAAGTTGGGACAAAGTCTAACCTTATCTTAGCTAGAATCTAATTTTGAAAACCTAGCATGTAATCTTAGACGCTTTTTATGCAAAGAATATAATATTTAGAATTCTGCCAATTATTTCAAGAATTCTACGAATTTTTATAATTCTAAGAATGCCAAGAATATATGGAATATTAGAATTCCTGGAATATTTTATTATATAAACATAATGAATTTCCACGAACATTATTCGGAACTTCTTGAAAAATTACCCCTTCCATAAAAAAGAATATATAGAATTGACTTACTTCTAGGGTACATAATCCCTTGTCAGAAGAACAGGCAAGTAGTATTCATTCTGATATTGAGTCATTGCTAATTAGTGAAATTGATAAATATGCAAAGAAAAAAAAATCTACAGCGACGTACTAAATCAATCTTAGATCATTCTAGATCGAACTTAGATCAAACCGAGATCATCTTAGATTATCCTAGATCGAACTTAGAGCAAACCGAGACTAATCTTGGGCCGAGCTTACAAATAATCAATTCTGAAGATAAAATCAATGCTCGAGTTAAAGAAGCTACAGAGGCAATGTATCAAAGGTTTATTGAATCTACCCAGCAAACATTAAACTCTATCAAGTAACAAAAAGAAGCTGAGTATAATCAAATTCGTTTAGATATGTCCCACAAGTCTACAAAATTATTTGAACATACATTAAAAAAATATATTCGGGATGGAACTATATATAATCTTATTTATTTATTGGAAGAAGAAGATGGAACACTATATCCTGACATATCTCGCATTGTAAAGAAAAATTGATCTAAATATTCGTTCCAGTTATTTTTTTTAAGTTTTTCTCACTAGTCGAACTAGATGAGATGGTAGATACTTGAGACGATAAATCTTGCTTCTCTTTTGGTGGATCCAATGCTTCTGGGGCCTTGTTAAAAGTTGGGATAATGTAAGACTTACCATGTAACTTCATTCGGAATTGGTTTTTATTCGGGTTAAGAATATCTTGAACTTTTCGAATTCATGACATACCTAAACATAATATTGGTTCAGGTTCACCATTATCAATATGTGTAAAATTTCCAGTAGCTGTAACAGTTTTACCATCCTTATCTTTTATACTGACTGGCATATCCGTAAACCATCCCAATGATTC
The DNA here is from genome assembly GCA_003547095.1 of Diversispora epigaea. Taxonomy (NCBI): domain Eukaryota; kingdom Fungi; phylum Glomeromycota; class Glomeromycetes; order Diversisporales; family Diversisporaceae; genus Diversispora; species Diversispora epigaea. The sequence goes on along the minus strand of PQFF01000266.1, from coordinate 10,240 downwards.
GGTGATATGTTTAGAGTTACCTTTTATATCAAAGTCAGATGGCTTGTCAGCTTTCTATCCAAGGGCATTAATTGCTGCGTTATTCAAGGCTCCAAATTCACTTCCATTATCTAAAAATAATTCAGAAATAGATAAATCGTTTATACTAACATTCAGGTATTGTAGAGATGAAAACCACTCATCTGATTCTTCCTTCTGAACTGTATGAGACTGGCACATTTTTTGCATTATCGGTGAAAGCTTTGAAAATAATTCATTATATGTTACTGGTAATATCTGTTTTTTTTTTCTGATGAATCATACTATATATTTTTTTTTTCATCATATCTATACTTGCACGCTAAATTATTTTGGAGCCCTGAAATTACAATTTTGGGGAAAAAAGTCGAAATAGTTTTTCATAGAAGACGAAATTATTTTACTTAAAATCCGAAATTTTTTGACCACCCAGATTTATTCTTTGATTGAAAATACACATAACTAGATATTTTTTTTACTTCCATATATAGAATAGATTCTGCATAAATCTCAAAAAATCGAAATACTTCAAAAATCCAAAATCAATTTTGGGAACATGTATAATCATATCCACCCTCATTACTTTCTCATTAGCTGAAACGCTAGAATTTATTGGTTGAAAGGAATAATATCATTGTGTTCGATTTAATTTGGCTACTGGTTTTTGGGATTGATTGTTTATATTAAGATGAGATAACATATTCCCAATTTCATCTACTTTCTCCTCTAATTTAGCAGAGTTAACTTTTTGCTGTATACGAGGTCTTTGAAAAGGTTTTTCAGGATAATTTGAATCTAAATTTTCTTTACTATATATTCCTAAATCGTTAAAGTATTTCATTACATAATAATTTTTATAATCTTCTTTCGTTTTTAAATTTGATGGGGGCTTCTTGGTTGTCTAACCGGTTCAATGGTTTGTGAAACTGGTACCTGTGTTTTCTGCACTTTTTGTGATTGGAGTTCAGCTTTCAATTTTTCTATTTCAGCTTTGTGCTCTGTTTGCTATTTTTTTAATAATTCTTGCTGTTTATTAAATTCATCTTGAAGCATTTTTTGGAAATGCGGAGTTGGCGGTTGTGAAACTATAGGTTGCAGTATAATACTGACATTTTGCTGATGTTTTTTATTTTGTCTAACCTGAAAAGCTTGTTTTTGATTTAATTCGCGATAAATTGTAGTAAGACTAATAAAGAAAGTATTAATATCTGCAGGTGGATTTATTCTCATTCAAACTTCAATATTTTCAGGCAAATGATCATAAAGATATGGTAATAGATTAGCATAAGGTATATAGGTTAAATATGGTCTTATTCTTTCTCTATACATATTTGGTGTATCGGTTGGATTGAATTGTTCTTGGGATAAAAATCTTTTTGCCATCTGTTTGCTTTCTACTGTTTCTGTACTATACTTTTCTTTTAACCATGCTAAAAAGGTTGCTGGGGTGTTTATAGCTGGATTTACGAATCATTTCCAGGTACTGGAGTGTATTTTCCAACCATTTTAGTTTTTAAAACATCACATTTGTTTACATCGACAAATGTATTATTAACATTATCATTAGCACTAGCTATAACTGGTTCTGCATATTCGAATACACATAAAATTCTTTCATAATATTCCTCTGAATTTTCTTGCCCTATATATTGCGATATATTAGCAAGAAGTGGTGTCATTGTTTGCATTACATCTACAATTGTTGTCATATTTGCTTGATTATTCTATAACAATAAAATTTGTTTCTGTAAATTTTTTCACTTACCCCATTTCAGATCAAGCTAGATATCACATAACAATAAATTGTCCTTGTATCTACCTATTCTGATATGACATTGTTGCAATTCTAAAAAATATTGCTGACGTGTATTTCTTTCATTGTTATATGCTGTTGTTATCAAATTAAGATCATTCAAGGCATTATCTAAATCGGTTTGTTGCAAATCCCGCTCTGCTTCAGCATTGTACCTGGGCCGTTGCTCATTTATTTGAGCAGTTTGGAGATTTGTATAATTATGGCGAATCTCTCCTGTAGCTCTTTTTATTTGATTTTTTAGAATTTGCCTATTCGTTCCTGAAATGTCTAAATAGCCATCTATAGCATTAGCTAATTCTAAAATTGTTGCCATATTTAAATCGGAAGTATATCTATCCTGAGAATTTTTATCAGAATCTTCTGAATTTGAATTATTACTTATATTCTATGCCTCAGTAACGCGCAAAGTTTCTCGGGTATTGTTAAGTTCTAATTTATCCCAATAATGTAATAATCTTATACCAAAATTTTGGCAATGCAAATCGGTGATACGACTTTTTTGCTGGGCTAATTTTTTGTCTTGATTTTTAAGATTATAATTTAAAGTATCGATCTCACGTTTGAGGCATTCATTCTCATCTATTAACTTTGCTGTTTGGTTATATGCTCTAGATGTATTTCTGGCTGATTTGGATATTTCCCAAATTCTGGTTTTCAACTTTTTTTCCCTTACATCAAATTCCGCTAGTTGATTTTTCCTAGTAATGAATTCCTTGTTCTTTTGCTTGATCTCTTTTTTGAGCTTATAGACAATTTTTTTTAAGTCTGATATCTCTTTTTCCAATTCCTCCCTTTCTTGTATTGAAAGTTCGATTGTATTTGCTAGCTCCTCCTCGAGATATCGGATTCTTTCTTCACGTAAAACTATATCCTGTTCAAGGTTGTATGTTCGACGTTCATAATCTCTATTTGATTGAGCCAATCGGTTAATTTCCTGATTCGTTTATATTAATTCATCCATGACGAATTTTTGTTATTTATAATAAATCAGAAACGAAGTTTCATTGTTTCGCAATAAGTAATGGGAGAACCTGTAATTTATATTGACCCAGAAGGGCTTGTGAACTAAATAGGGGTATTGCTTTACAAAAAATATATTACCGACCTGAAGGCTATTATCGAACTGCTGAAAAAATGAGAGATGCTTGTAAAAAAGCTGGTTATAATTTTTTGCTAACAGATATAAAAGACTAGTTAAATAAGCAAGCCGTTTTTCAGATTCACAAGTCACCTCCAAAGTATATTCCTCGAGCATCATTTAATACAATACAAATTCCTAACGAATGCCATCAAGCAGACCTTCTTTATATGCCTTATGATCGGATTAGAAATAAGACTTACTGTTTTATTCTTACAATAGTTGATGTGGCCAGCAGGTTTAAAATTGCATATCCTCTGACAGATCGTACTTCTTACAAAGTTGCTAAAGCATTTGAAAAAATTTATAATAACCCTGAATACCCTTTTGTTTGGCCAAAATTGTTACATATTGATAAGGGTGTTGAGTTTCGTGGAAAATGTGAAGAATTAATGATTAAATATGATGTAAAAATTAAGTTAGGCACATCACATCGCAGTCAAAGTATCGTTGAAAGATTTAATCGAACATTAGCTGAAAGATTATTCCGATTACAAGATGCTTCTGATTTATTGCTACCTTTATCTGAGAGATCTCGGGTCTGGGTTAAAAATCTTCCGATTATTGTTAAGGATCTCAATAATTCTATAACTCGACTTCTTGGAATGAGTCCTATGAAGGCAATAAAAAAGAAACAGGTTATTGCCAAATCTTCTTTACCTCGTAATGGCCCTATAGGATTTGATGAGCCTCGATTATCTTACAATGATTCAGTACGATATTTGCTCGAACCAGGTGAGTTAGAAGGTGGAAGACGTCGTGTTACAGATGCGTATTGGTCCTCACAGATTTATCATATTAAAAAAACTATTACTTGAGAAAATCAACCAGTACTTTACAAATTATTTGATAGGCCGGAAAGATCATTTGTACAAGAAGAACTTCAAATTGTTAAGGATATACAATTTCCACCTCAATAGATACTTAATGCATGAAATGTACTTTGTTGAAAGATTTGTGATAGACATATGAATTGGATTTTTATTACACATGTAGAGGTTAGCTTTGATTTCACGTAATACTTGTACTTTCCTCAGAATCACTTTCGAAGTATGAAGGCGGACATTCATCTTTACCCCATATGCCATATACAATATTTGAAAGTTCTTTTCCTTCTATCAAGCTTATAATTTCAATCAGTGTAAATGCATTAGAATTCATAAATCCTTGTAGTAGTGCTTCTGGATTCTTTATATTTGGTAAATCATATACGAATTTTTGCAGAATTTTCTCATCGCCTAACCTCTTTTTCTTTCCAATGCTCTTTGATCATGTCAAATGTGTGTAACCAATACCAATAAGTGAAATGATAACTCTCCCATTCTTTTCTCCATCCATATTCCTCGACAAATTCACAAAATTTCTCTGCTTCATCTTCAGACTCAAGATAATGATAGTCTAACATTCTATAAAAGCTATCGTCATCCATCATTAATTATTGGTATATATATAGCGAAAAAAATTACTTGTGTATATATTCGCCACAAATTATTAAGAAATATATATTATCTTTCCATAGAAATAAACATGCAGAAAATGAAACTTTTCCTTATGGATATGGACGAAGCCAATAAACATGTCGCATCTCGTTGCCAATCTCATCCTGCTAGTCCATCATGGCCCTTCAAGATGATAGTTACAGGGAAAAGTGGATCAGGTAAGACTAATATCTTGACGAATCTTTTCTCGGCAATAAAGCTGAATGTATATACAAAGGTAAAAAAGGTGGTAGGAGATATATTTCTTGCGATGATTTAATCGTATGTGGTTACCATCCTGATGAGCCAAAATGGGCATTTGTAAGATATATATATGGCATAATTTCAAAAGATCCAAAAGCACCTTACTATGAAAATATTACTTTCAGTTATATCTCACCTGAAAAAATTCCTAGTACAAGAGCATTTTCGTCTGAGAGAAGCACAACAATTATTTTTGAGGATTTATGTCTCGCTCCAGAGCATATACAGAATAAAATTGGCCAATTTTTGGAAATGGACGACATCAGAATATTTCATGCATATACGTAGCGCAGAAATATCATAAAATCACTACATTTATACGTGAAAACGTCTCTCACTTAGTAATATTTAACTCTGGTAGCTCACGTGAAGATATCTCCAAAATTATTAGACGATACACAGATGATGTAAAAAATGCTTCAATGGTTATTAATAGCTATTTACGTAAGAGTGAGTTCATTGTATTTGATCTAGATAAACCTGAAGACGATCCACTTGCAATTCGGTTAAGGTTCGATACTCCATTAGATTTGCAAAAGGAAATAGAATTGCGTCAAAAGAAAAAATAGCAATGTCACTGACACAGTAATGGGTTGCAGTAGCGATAATAATTATTTATTTTTTCGTTCATCGATTAATAAGCGCAACTGATCATTTGTCCACATATTCGACTAAATAAAATGATTATTTTTTAGAATCAGGAGATTCCACACTTCATGCGTCTGTGGATAACGGTTAATTCGTAAGAGAAAGATTTATTGATTTATTTATACAATTCCACTATTTATGCCAACTATGATTTCGCACCTATAAAAATTACATGTCACATCATATACTCATTTTCTACTTAAAGACATAGATAGTAATTAAAATAATCATTAACAATATGATTTTTACTAGACTAGATTCCATTCGCTTTTGTCCATCCATCATTTGTCTTTGATTATCTGTTATTTGCTTTTGATTATCTTTAATCTTACTTGTAACAAGTTTAAATTTTTCATCTATCGAATTTAATCTTTCTTCTATTAAGTTTAACTTTTCTTCTATTGAGTTTAACCTTACTTCAATAATATTATTTTTTGGTAAAAATGGGGGGAGGTCTTGACGTATATCATATATATTTGTGAACAAAATATTAAGTTCTGATGATTCCTTTCTATCCATTGCTTGAGGTGAATAACCATCTCTTAAAGAAGTTACAAAAACTCCCAAAGTATTTTCAGGGTATCTTGATAAAACGCTTTCAAAAACGCGAATTTCATCAACTTCGACTTTTTTTCTTGAATAATTTTTACACTGAATAATTATCAAACATCTTTTTTGATTTCTCACCATATCTATACCACCGTCGCCTTGAGAAGTCCTACATGATAAAATAGAAACATTTGAGTAAATGTTATCTTGTCATCAAGGTAAATACACAGGAACCAAGTACGGGTATTTATAATCCATAAATCCTATTCATCACAAATCATGGAATCTCGCCATAATCTTTCAGATACAAAGCAGACAGAGAAGGACGTTCACCAGTCAGGTTACTTGGCTCTCATAACCTGGCTCAGTGGCCACGATGCGCTTCCAGTTCCCTGTCTGTTATGCATCCTAGTGACAGCGTAATTTGGATTTATAATAACTAAACAATCACTCAGTGAGATAGCTCACCTTACTCACTTACAATCATACTTTTAACTGTCCGAAAAACTTTTTTTTCGAATTCGTCTCCTTTTGCATAAGAAGTGTTCATTTTGTTTGTTGAAATAGAGGATAAAGGATTACTTTCAAGTTTATCATGTTTTTATTTACCTCTTCCAGCTTAACAACACGTTGTTTATTGCCTTTAACAGAATTTTTTTTTTCATGTTTATATTTACCTTATCCAGCTTAATAACACGTTGTTATTGTCTTTAACAGAAAATTTTTTTTTCAGAATAAATCAAATTTGTGTTACAACCGGTTGATCATAAATATAGATATCTGGAAGATAGGAACTAATAAAGAATATAACTTTATTGACAATTCCTCATATGTATCACACGATTTTTGTTTGTTACTTAATTGAGATGCAAATACTCAGGAAAAGGTAAGTGAAAACAGATAAGTAAAGAATTTTTATGTAATAATTGCGATCCTTATTATCTGATTTTTACGTATGACGTCGCACGATTACATTCTTGCTTGTGATATTATATACATAGATAGAGAAATCACAATTGAATAAAAAATATAGTTTTAAGAAAATATCTAGGTTTAGTATACAATGATATCATCTAGACAAGTCAATCAAGCAAGCATTCGCAAAGATACACAAGCCAAACTTGCAGAGCTCAAAGGAGTAACATTGAACACAATACCTTATCCATGTTTTAATGCTATTTTAACTCAATATCAAGAGGAGATTAGAAATCTCGAAAACAAAGCCAATTATCATCAAGAAATAGATTCTATCGACAAGTTAGTTGACTGGTTATATACATGTCGTCAAAACTAATTTGGCTTTGACTCAACTCTTAAAATTTCAATTTTTAATTGCGTTTGACTCAACTACATCAGGAAATTTTAATAGGCGTAAATTTACGGAAATTTAACATGGCGTAAATTTCCGTCATATTACGGGACCTACAGAAATTTTCGAAAATATGACGGAATACTGACGTTAATACAAATTTCCGAAAATTTATCGTGCAATAAAATTTCGAAAATTTTCGGTATAATAAATTTCTGTAATTTAGATATTTCAAAATATTTTCGAAGCTTTTCGAAATAATCTGCTTGTTTTCGTTTTATTTCATTTTATTTTTTCAAAATTTTATATTTTCACGATAAACGTTTATTTTTATTTATTATTATTTATTATAAANTCTTCGTTTTGTAATAAATTTTCATTATTCGAAGTTTGGGCCGATTCGGGTGCACTTTTTCGTTTTTTTGGAGAAGAGGAAGATGGTGGAGGAGAATTTTCAGGTTCGGATTCGGATTCAGATTCGATCTCGAATGTTTCTTTATTTTTTATTTTTTCCTATTTTTATTAAGTTTTTAGTAAATTTTCAGAATATTTTCACAAGTGAAGTTACAAAACTTACAATATTAATCGATAAAGGATATTTTATGGTATCCTCCAAAATTTTTATATTTCCATTTGTTGGGTCTAATATTGTTTGGACGATTGATATTGCCCAAGCAACATGTTGTTCAGGTGGTTTCGAAGTTGGGGACCATATTTTTTTTAGGATTGCCTCCATATAAGTCGGATTCCCAGGGAAATCTGATTTATCAAAAATTTTTTTGTAACAACTTTTGGTGCTGGGGAGTTGTTTCCAATTTAGAATTTCTTGAGATTTTGCGTTAGATTTTATTGGGCGGAGTTGGTTTCCAAAAACATCGTACATGGCAGTCCTTATTTTACCACACAATGTACCTCGTTGACTACGTATCTTATCACTTAACTATATTTAATTATTAAAAAGTGAAATAAATTTCGGAATATTTCGGAATATTTCAAATATTTCAAATTTCATACCTTTGATTGGATTTTTGATTCATAATATACATTCCATTTTCGACCAAACGAATTATAAATGTCTTCATGAAATTGTTGAATGTAAGCTTCACAGCTTTCTTTATATTCTTGAGGACTGGGATACAAATTTAATTTTAATATCACTTCGGCCGCGCTTACAATTATATCCTATTTTATAAAATTTTATTAATAATTATAAAACTTCAAATTTCATTAAACTATTAATAAAGTAATAATTTACCTCCATAAATTCTTTATCGTTCGTTAGCAAGCATATTTCATTTTTGATTTTTTTAATATCTGTTTCCATACCACTTTGACCTTTTTTCATATCTGCAAAATCTGTTTCGAGCTTATTTAGTTTTTCGTAGATTTTTAGAATTATTGCCCTATTATCTGTATTTTTAAATAACATGTTAAATTAAACCATATACATTCTTAAACACTTTTGTTATAGTTTTATTACCATCGTTACTTTCTGATATATCGTTGTTTCTTGCAGCTCGTCAAGAAGAACTTACAGAAGGTCGAGAAGATCTTACGAAAGGTCGCGAAGAACTTGCGGAAGGTCGCGAAGTTTTTTTGTGGGTACCTGAAATAAGAGTACTGAAACTCATTGAGAAAATATGTATTTCAAATTAAAAAAAATATGTAAAGAAAATATGTATTTCAAATTGAAAAAATATGTAAAGAAAATATGTATTTCAAATTGAAAAAATATGTAAAGAAAATATGTATTTCTTATACTGGAATAAAAACTATCATATTTACAGAGGAATATAAACATGTTAAAAATATTATACACTTTCGCAATTTTACGTCCATTTTAATTCTGGCTAAAGTATGTAAGACTTAGGAGTATAAAAATATAGACGAAAAAAATTGACTATGAGACTTAGGAGTATAAAAATAAAGACAAAAAAAATTAACTATACACTTTCGCAATTTTACATCCATTTTAGTTCTGGCTAAAGTATGTGAAACTTAGGAGTATAAAAATATAGACGACTGAACGTAAGGGTCTAAAATAAACAAACATTCGTGACACAGTGCACGTGACATAATTAAAGGATCTACATTTATACATATTATAACTTATTGGATAATTTGATAATACTTATCAAAATACGAATATATTCGAAAGTATAAATATATTTATTTTACAGATATAGCATTTTTAATAATTTTGTGATATAAAAAGAATATAAGATTTTATAATAATTGTAAAACAAAAACGAAAACTTTTAAATTCTTTTATATCACAAAATTATATAAAATTGCAAAACAAAATAAATATATTAGAAAGTATAAATATATATTTATTTTACAGATATAGCATTTATTATAAAATCTTATATTCTTTTTATATCACAAAATTATCGTGTATATCAAAAATTGCAAAACAAAATTTTACAGATATA
>PQFF01000265.1:134395-159509 GCA_003547095.1 Diversispora epigaea | reverse complement strand
TGGATCGTAAAGTGATAATAAACTAGAGATACCCATCATTTTCTGATGTTCATTAGTTTTTTTATATGCCCGCACCCCTTGGATGCTACGATGTCCTGTAATTTCCATAATAGTTTGCTCAGGAATATCATTATCATGTAAGATTTGTGTTGCAGTTTTGCGTCCAGAATGATTAGATAAGAAATTTTCAGGAATAGAAACATGAGTTCTTTGACAAATTTTTTTCATAAATTTGCTAAGTTTATTTGAACCATAATGATTTTTTTTGAACCAAATTCCTGATTCTTGCCATTTTGGGTTAACTTGTAAATAAAGATTTTCGTCAGAACCAATTGGACGTTTGGAAAGATAAAGTTGAAAATCATAACATGGACCAAAAGTTCCGAGATGATCAGCAGGTATTGGAATAATTTGAGCATTACCCCTGTTGATTCCTCTTTGATTATTTTTAGCAGAATATCTAATAAAATTAAAACCTTTATCTTCTCTTCTTTGCAATTGATCAGCTTTTATATGATAATGTTCCCCACCTCGACAGGCAAAAATAATAGCCATTCTAAAAAAAATTCGGTATAATAAATTTTCTGGTGTTATAATAGACATAGATTCATGATTTAAAATATGTTGCACTTGTTCAGTATTGAGTGCTTGGGATCCATGAATTTCACCTAGTCCTCTTTCTTGTAAATCTTTCATTTTTCCATGTAGCACATCATGAATCTCTGGAAATTCATAACGATTGTGTAAATTAACACCATGTATTTTAGATTCTTTTATTAAATATCGATTAATAGAATCTAGTGCTACTTTTAAAGTATTAGCTTTATATTCTTGACCATTAAGTCGTTTCATGGATGCAATGTATTCAACAATTTGTTTTTGTAATACTTGAGTATCAGTAACCATTTCGATGGGTATATCATAACCATGGGATTTACGAAAAACTTCCAATTTAGATATCCAATTTCTTGTTGATCTTAATGTATTTTTAACTGTTCCTTTTTGAATGTAAAATTCTATTTTATTATTTAATTCCCTTTCTACTTTTGTCTCTTTTTTTTAGTTTTTTCATCTTTTTCGTTTTTCTTTTCTTTATTTTCCTCTGCTTTTTCATGAATAATAATATTGTTATTTTTATTTTGAAGTATAGACAATGCAGATTGAAACATTTTTTAAAACGAAAAAAAAAAGTAATAAAATAATTTATCAAACTTCTGTATTTATACTATTTATACTATTTAAACTATTGATGTGGCGCTCTTTTTAAATCATCAAAATTATCATGAAGCGTTAGTCTCCGTGAGATAAAACAGATATACCACGGTGTTACCATGAATATCACAATTATCACGGCTAATCGCCGTGATAATTGATGATATCCACAGTATCCCGTGATATATCTATTACAAATCCTATAAAAATGCAAACTGATGAGCTAATAAAGAAGATGGAGCAATGTCGTGATATTATTGATATCGAAAAACAAAAGGAATTTAGAGTAGAAACTGAAAATTTGATCAGGTTCGGTATTCAACTTTACTTTATCTTGAAAACTCAAGAACCAGTTCCTGAAATTAAATGGTATGAATTTGGAAATCCTATCGAAGAACATGCAATGAAAGGGTTTTGGGAACATCGTGAAGAAAAATCTTTAGAAGTGAGTTTATGTTATTTCCCTGCGATCATCGCTTATAACACTGTTTACCACCAAGCTACTGTTATAGTTCAATCAAAGCCTTCAAAACTTAATTTTTTACAGCGCGCATTCAATACAGTTATCAATGCTGCCAAGACTGTCGTTGCTAATGTTACCGATCCTAAGAATCATTAAATTTAACTGTATTTTGAATCTCTTATAAAATTTTAATTTCAATTATTGTTATCTTTATGAAAGCGATTGTTCAAAGTGAATAATTTATATAATTAAGGATATCTAAAAAGAAATATTTAGTTTAAAAGACTGTATAATTTATTATATAATAATTTGCATGTGAAATAAAATTTTGGTTTTTTAAATCAAAATATACTGTCCAGACTTATAAGATTCAATTATCGAGTATTATTTTCTGAACGTGATAATCATATATTTTTATTTATCAAATTACCTTCTAATTTTTCTTTATATGATCCAGTAAAACGTTGTTTAAATATCTTCAAGATCGAATTCATAGGTCTAAAAGTGAAATTTTACTCTTTTACAAAATTCCTGTATCATATAATGTTGTTCTTCTAATATTTTTATTGCTTCATCCCTGCAGAACGTTTCAAGAGTTTAATAAATTCTTTATCCGCATAAGTACGTTCAGTATCTTCACCTAATGAATTAGCCAACATAAATTTACATGTAGTTAAAGTACCGCCACCACAATCAACAATCAGGAAACTTTCTATGATAATTGATTACAAATTAAAATAATTAAATAAATCAAAAATAATAATAATAACAATAAATATAAATATTCAATGTTACTGCCTTCAGTTTTGCCAAAATGGTCTCTTAATACTTGCATACAGCTGCTTCAACTAGAAATATAAATTCTATTAAATTTATATTATTAATATCGTGATCACGTTATAACGTAAAGGGCAGATTTTTTTGACTATGAATCCGATTGGCCCGGTGTTATTTTTTATAGTGTGATGAATGTTGGGTGACGAATATGATTTCCACATGTAAAATTATCCGTCCCAAGGATATGTGCTTCCATATAGGTGACTGAGATTACTTTATAAACTCACGTTCCGTCATAAATTCTAAATTATGATTCGAATGTCTTTTCTCGAGGTAACCAGCATCGTAAATACAATCTTGTAGAATTCATATTATATAAGAAAATTACATTATTATTATAAAATCTTAAGACTTCATGTATGATTAACTGAAAGGAATAGAGTTTACCATTCAGCAAGCACAGACTAGCTTGTGAAAACTTGATAGTAGGCGGCTCTTGATTTTATTAAATAATAAAACACGTGATAAATTTCCTTATTTTTAAAAAACCTACCAGCTTCATTGTGGTCAGAAAATCTCATAAGGTAGTTCTCATTCTACAGTTTTATTGTCAGTGTTAACGTTTTCTTTTTCTTTTTCTTGTGCCAATGCGGGAAAGCCCAATTTACTAAATTCCAATCACTATCGTATTGGATAATAGTATTTGTCTTTTTAATTGTTTTTCTCGAATTGTTTAACCCAAACCTTAAATAAGTTGTCAAAAGTTAACGTGAATTTGACATACTGAAAAAAAAATAAAGAAAACCAAAAATTTATAATTACCAAGAATCATGAACGGAAAGGAAATCTAACATATCATTTCACTTACAGCATAAACAAATTCTTAATTGATAAAAGTGCAAAATTTAGTCAACTATTGTTCGATAAAAGTAAATTCTAAATTGAATAAAAAGCATCATATTTCACCAGAAAATGTCGTCCCAAAGTCTCTTACAATTAAAAAAAAAATTTAAAAATTTTAGTTTTATAGAAACAAAACAAAAAAATCTCATTTACCGATGGCAACTGGGCCCGCAAGTCTTTGGCCTGAAAGTTGGCTGAAAGTCTTCGGGGACTTTTGGCCACGAGCCTTCGGCCTGCAAGTTGGACAGAAAGAAATTGGGAACAGACATTTGAAACTATATTATGTTTTAATCGAAAAATTGGTTTAGTTTCTTTTCATTAAAGAATACTTTTTGGTTTGTTTTTAAATTAATTTTATCAGTAAAATCTCTTGCGTTTAAGTTCGAAGGCCTTTTTTCTGCTCTGCAATGCAACTCAGCCTGATTATGTACGCGTTAATCGTCAAAATAAATAAATTAATATTTTAATTAATCTGACCAAAAATAAAACGTTAATAATGGATTTGTTCATTCAAACTTCTTCAATTTGGGATAAATCAAATAAGGTGCAACCAAAAAAACCAATGTGCCATTTTGTGACTTGAATGTTATTTTTATTAAAAAGAAAGAATAATTATTTATTTGATAAACAAATATGAATTGTAAAAATAACAAAAAAAAAGAAATCAACGAAAATAATAGCGAAAATAATTCAAATTCCCACGAAAATGAAATGTTGCAAGCAGAAACTATTTCACTCAATAACACTGCATGGGTTCTATTTAACCGATTTAGAATCAATAATCAGTTGGAATATTGTTTACCAAAGTGGATTCTATTAGCAATATTGGAACCAATTGATAGCAAAGAACAAAAAAATATCAATATTGAATCGAATATTCTTAAGCAAGAATTTAATGAAATATTCGAAGCAAAATTGATTGACAGCAATTTATATCGGATTTTCATCGATATATTGAATCGATGTATTGAATTTCACCAAAATCCTAAGGAATCCTTAAAAAATACTATTCTTGATGAAATTTTTAGTATTCTTCGCGTGGAATCTGAACAAATCAAAATTGAAAATAATATAAAAGAATTGTCTATCGAACAAAGATCAGTTTTAAGATATATGATACATCAGGAAGTTCAAGCTAAAATCGCTTTTATTCGAGTTACCTTAAAGAATAAAAATTATAGTATATATGAGGCGGAAGGATATCATTGTACAAAAAATCCATACTATCATAAAAAGACTAACTATTTGAAAAAGAAATGCAAGGATGATAATGATTATTGGCAGGCAGAATATAATAAATGGAAAACGGATTATGAAGCAGAGAAGACAAAGTACAATAATTTTTTGAGAGAAAATGAAGATCTCAAAAATAAAATCAATCAATTAAGAATGGAAAACAAAGATTTCGAAATTGAAATTATTCAATTAAATGATGAAAAAGAAGATATCAGAAAAGAAGCAGAATCCGCCAAGAATGAAGCTACGAAGTATCAGGCTGCACTCGGAAAGGCCACGAATGTTCATTGGGGTGATGACACCAATAATAATTCTATACAGTTAACAAAAGATATTCAAAAACTAGAAAAAAACGTTGATGATCTTGCTAAAGTCAAGGGTAAAAAATATAAAATCAATGAAGATGGTGCATTGAAATTGTTACAAAAATATAATATTCAAATTAGTACCGAAGATAGAAAATTTAAATTAACTTTGAGCTATGCACTTCAGAGATTAGTTGTAGAGTTTATTTTTGATGTTGCGAAAAATTTTTGCAAAAATTTAGATAAAAATGATGATAATCATCTAGAATCAAATATCATATATCATACTGAAGAATTAGTCAAATATTCATCTAAACTTGTTAACAAACGTAAAGGAGATGACAAAATATCAAATGCGAATCCTATAAAAATGCAAGCTGATGAACTTATAAAGAAGATGGAGCAATGTCGTGATATTGTTGATATCGAAAGACAAAAGGAATTTAGAGTAGAAACTGAAAATTTGATCAGGTCTGGTATTCAACTTTACTTTATCTTAAAAACTCAAGAACCAGTTCCTAAAATTAAATGGTATGAATTTGGAAATCCTATCGAAGAACATGTAATGAAAGGGTATTGGGAACGTGGTGAAGAAAAATCTTTAGAAGTGAGTTTATGTTATTTCCCTGCGATCATCGCTCATGACACTCAGGATCACGTTTACCACCCTGCTACTGTTATAGTTCAATCAAAGCCTTCAAAACCTAACTTAGTACAGCGTATGTCCAATACAGTTGTCAATACTGCCAAGAATGTTGCTAATGTTACCGATTCGATGAATCATTAGATTTATTTATTATTAAAATTCTGTCTCGTGTATTTTGAATCTCTTATAAAATTTTAATTTCTATTATTGTTATCTTTATGAAAGCAATTGTTCAAAGTGAATAATTTGTATATCTAAAAAGAAATATTTAGTTTTAAAAGACTGTATAATTTATTATAATAATTTACATGTGAAATAAATTTTGGTTTTGGTTTGAACCACGCCACGTATAATTTAAATCAAAATATACAGACTTATAAGATTTCCAAAGATGATAATGTATTTATCAAACATATCGCTGAGTTTGTTTTTGGTATTAGTATTAATTGTGAAATTCAATTTTTTTTTTGTTTCCTAGGAATTCACGCGATTATATGGTTAGGATAAATATTATGAAGAAAGAGACGCCAATAACTATAGATAAGCTCTGCTCGTGGAAAGATTCAAAATCAGATCAAAAAATTCGGTTATAATCATTTATTAGTGTTAAACGTGAGCTCATTCGATAAACTTTGGATATTTCGTTGAAATTCCAAAACTGTACTTCTTAATTGTTGTTCGTACTTGCTCAATGAGTTCATTACGTACTCTATTTGTTTTACGGTACTTTGCGCTTTATATCTTTATTTGCTTTTACTTTTCGTTCTATTGCTTTATCATTTGGAAGAATTTTTTTATTTGCTTTATTCAATAAAATTGTATATTATATTTTAATTTATACGATATTGTTGTGGATTATAAAAATATTTCTTTTGTATATGCCTTTGCGTATCTATAAATACAAAAGTGTTTCGCAACTATGCTATGATGAAAATTGATTTGCTAAAAAAAGCTATAATTTATTAAATTTGATATATTTGATATTGATAAATGCTATAAAGAAAGCTGTAATCTTTAATTAAATTATGGGAATGAATAAAAATAAATGTAGAAGAAAATATTGAAAATCAAAAGAGAAAAAGATCAGAAGAAAAGATATATGAACAAATTTGGATAACTTTAATTTTATAATAACAAAAAAAAAAAATAATGAAATACAAAAAATTAGAGATCTAATTTGAATGTAGATTTATATTCATGACTAGTTATTTGATTTATAGCAATTGCAGTAATTTCCATTCTACCAAACAATAATCTAAAATCTATAGGTCTTTCCTTTTTCAATTGAACATCCGGCATATCAACTATAATTTCACCTAATAATGACATTCCTTCTTCATTACAATATGTTCCATTTTGTGCTTTAGTACAGTATACAGTAAATCGTAATTTTGTTGTATGATCTAAAGGTCGGAAAACTTGACCAAAAGATTCATCTACTCCAACTTCTCTTCCACGTTCAACTAATTTATGGAATTTGTATATATATTTTTCATCAACCCTACGTTCAGGAGGATCCGATGGTCCAAACAAGTTTTGAGTTTCTATACCATAAGTATATTTGAGAACACGAGTTTTGATGATTTCCATCTTAATCCCGTAGTCAAGTGCACCACGTACTATTGCTGCTTGAGGTTGTTTAGGAACAGCAATGCTTTTTACTTTACCTGCAAATTCTTCACGAACTCTCATTTGAAGATATTTTGATTCACTAAAGCCACCTACCAAAAACATAACACTACATCCATCACTATTATTAAGTTGTCCTGAAATCAGTCTAATAATTCTTCCTATCATAGGATCAAAAAGGGATTTCACAGTTTCAAAATCAAGATCAATTATCCATTCATCTTCTTCTAATTTTTCTTTATATGATCCAGTAACACATTGTTTAATCGCAGGACATACTTCTTCAAGATCAAATTCATAGGGTCTAAAATCTTTTACAATTCCAGTAAATTGAAATTTTACTTTTCTACAAAATTCCTGTATCATATATTGCATTTGACCATAATGTTGTTCTTCTAATATTTTTACTGCTTCTTCACCCGCAACACGTTTCAAGAGTTTAATAAATTCTTTATCCACATAAGTACTTCCACAAAAATCACCAGTACGTTCAGTGACTTCACCTAATGAATCAGCTGACATAAATTTGCGTGTAGTTAAATCGACAGTACCGCCACCACAATCAACAATCAGGAAACTTTCTATAATAATTGATAGATTCATTATTTTTAGTAATAATAAAAATAAATAATAATAATAATTATTATTATTAAATAAATAAATAAATTAATAATAATAATAATAATAATAATAATAAAAATAAAATAAATAAATAAATAAATAAATAAATATAAATATTCAATGCTTACTGCCTTCGGGTGTGCCAAAATGTTCATTTAATACTTGCATACAATGTATCGCAGCTGCTTCGGCTAGAAATATAAAATTTATTAAAATTTATTCAATTATTATTATTATGAAAATTTGATTTAAATTTAAATAATTAATATTTATTATTAAATTTTAAGAATAAAACTTACGTTCAGTAGAAAATTGTAATTTTTCTGAAGTCAAATGACCAATTAATCCAGCATTAAATGCACAGTCTCTTAATATTCCTTTTGACTTTTCGGAATATTCTGCGGGTACGGTGAGTACTAACAATACATTTTCCAAAAAATTAACACCAGGCCAACGTATTTCAATAGTTGATTTAATTAACTTTTTAAGAAAGAGAGAATAATATTTAATAAAATTTAAGAACTACAATAGAATATTCAAATCACACATTTTACATACCTTTCCTATTTTATTTTGATTAATTTATTTATTTTATTAAAAACAAGATAAAGAATATAAAATTATATCAGTTATAATNAATAAAAATAATAATAATAATAATAATAATAATAATAATAATAATAATAATAATAATAATAATAATAATAATAATAATAATAATAATAATAATAATAATAATAATAATAAAAATAAAATAAATAAATAAATAAATAAATAAATATAAATATTCAATGCTTACTGCCTTCGGGTGTGCCAAAATGTTCATTTAATACTTGCATACAATGTATCGCAGCTGCTTCGGCTAGAAATATAAAATTTATTAAAATTTATTCAATTATTATTATTATGAAAATTTGATTTAAATTTAAATAATTAATATTTATTATTAAATTTTAAGAATAAAACTTACGTTCAGTAGAAAATTGTAATTTTTCTGAAGTCAAATGACCAATTAATCCAGCATTAAATGCACAGTCTCTTAATATTCCTTTTGACTTTTCGGAATATTCTGCGGGTACGGTGAGTACTAACAATACATTTTCCAAAAAATTAACACCAGGCCAACGTATTTCAATAGTTGATTTAATTAACTTTTTAAGAAAGAGAGAATAATATTTAATAAAATTTAAGAACTACAATAGAATATTCAAATCACACATTTTACATACCTTTCCTATTTTATTTTGATTAATTTATTTATTTTATTAAAAACAAGATAAAGAATATAAAATTATATCAGTTATAATTATTGTAATTATTGTAATTATTGAAATTATTGTAATTAAAGTTATATTACTTTTACTTACCCATTTCTCTCAAATAATCCGTAATCGCTTTTTTATAATCCAATAATTTAGGTAATAAAGGTTTTTCTGAATCAGGCATTGTGCCCAAATGAAGTTTAAATAATTCAATAGGTCTATAAGCAATATTCTTTTTACGACCTTTTCGTTGAGGTTTTTGGGCCAATGCTGGATAACCCCATTCTAATACTTCTTGATATTTTTCGTCATATTGTAAAACGGTATTTGTCTTTAAAGCACCTATTTGCTCTGGCTATTTCAATAATATTAAAAAAAATAATGTGTCAAAGAAAAATTTATTTTAGGAAAATTGTCATAAAATAACTTTTCATTTAAAACTTACCCAAGAATCGTTGGTTATTATTTCAGGATTTTGTTTATGCTATTAATAAAAATAATATTATATTAATAAAGAATCCTTTTTCGCAAAAAAAAAAAAAATTGGAACGTAAACATACCGCATATGCGAAACCCTGATATGTTCATGAAAAAGGAAAGCAAAGATAATTTAAATAATTTAAAATAATTTTTTTTTTATATGATAAAACATCCTATAACTTACTGAATATGTTGTTCCAAAATCTATGAAAATGTATTATTCGAAACGTAAATAAAAGGAAATTCTAATAAGATTATAAATTAAAATCATATAATATATTCATTTCCTCTCAAACTTACCAATTGATACAAAGACTCGAATATCATTTTTCCAAGACATTTTCTATGATAAACCGGAAAAAAACGACCAAAATGACGATAATTTAATTAATAAATTATGAAAAGAGATGAAAAAAAACAAGTAAATTTATATATGCCACGAAAAATTCTGTGAAACATATTTCATATATTTCAGGGGTTAACCCTGTGGATTACATCTTATATTTATTTAAAAAAAAGGGATCTCCCTGAAATGTTAAAATACACATTGAACATGACATAAATGAAGATTTGATAACAGTAACATTTTATTCTCTTAAAGTGAACCCTTTCAAGCTTTTTTCTTAAAGCATTTTACATATAGTGTCAATTACTTTTAAAAAGAAAGCTATTTACAATATATTTTTTATCCTAAGGAAATTACTTAATATTTCATTCAATGATGTGGTTATATTACTGATTTATTAGTATTAAAGGAATTTATTGCGATTACTTCAGATATCAGAAAGAAAAAAAACTCTACTAACCTTTCTTATATTAAAAAAAAGAACGGAAAGAGAAACAATGATTAGATGAATATATCTGATTGAGAATATAAAAAGGTAAAAAGGAAATAATTTATTTGTTTCACAAAACGCTTAATCAATGATATCATTGCATTGAACTACATAAATGGAATAAAAAAATGTTACCTCAAAATTAATTAGGTGACTTTTCTGAATCAATGTTTACCATATGATAATCCATATTTGGATTTTCCAAACTCCAGAATATCATTTTACCGGAAAGAAAACCGATTATTTAAAACAATTAATAGAAAAGTGATAATTCAAATTATAAATAAACAAATTTAGACTCTGTGTAATTTATTTAATGCATGTACAAAAAAAAACGTATTTTCATTGATTTTTAATCTCTCTTTAATCCTTCTAATGAAATAAAACAATTAAAACTATTATTCGTTACAATTAAAAATTACTGATGCGAATATGGCGGATAATAAAATTGAAAACCCCGAAGGTATGCAACAAATTCAAACTGGTTATAAACTTGTAAAAATTAGTGAAAGTGAGGATGAATATGTGACAGTGGATTCTAATGATGTTGATACTAATGTTGATACTGATGCTAATGTTGATGCTAATGCTAATGTTGATGCTAATGCTAATGTTGATGCTAATGCTAATGTTAATGTTGATGCCAATGCTGATGATGAACATGATGATCGTAAGGCGTTTCGAGAATTGGATGCGTTTTGTACAGAACCTACCGATAATAATGACGCCATGGAAATAACTGATCATGAAGAACAAATTGAAACAAATGAAGGAAATGAAGGAAATGAAGCAAATGAAGAAAAAAAAATCACTGATGATGGATCAACTCGGCCTATGGAAATTTTATCAGAACAATCATATATCGAACATATTATTGATAATTCCATTATTGAAAATTATAAGAGCGAAATTAAAAAATTGATCGATGAGAATGCAAATTTAGCAAAAGCTTGGGAAATATCGGAGAAAGATCATAAAGAATATCAAAAGACAAGTGAACAAAAAATCGAAGAACAAAAAAACCAAATTGGTCAGTATAATCGTCATATCAATTTCTTACAAACCGATAGAGATAACCTTCAAAGTCGATATGATAATTTAAAGGCTTCATTTGAAACTAAAAATAGAGAATTAGAGGATATTAAAAAGAGGAATGATTCTTTACAGAAAGAAGCAGCAGAATATCAATCTAGATTAGGTGATGCAAAAAATTTTCGTTTGGGGGACGATGATCGTAATAATAGCACCCAACTTACTCGTGATATTGAAGAATTACAAAGTGAAATTAATATTTATGCCAGAGTCAAAAAAGGGGTATCTTTGAATATGGAGATGGCAGATAATGGTTTACACGGATTTGATTGTTCCTTCGAATCTTTCAAAACCTCTGACGAAGAAGAAGATAACAAAAAGATGTTGGTCAAAGCATTTCTCCAACGAGTTGTTCTTACGACTATAATGGACCAAATGGATCAATATCTTGGACAAATGGATTTGATTCAGATGATTCAAAAGGAGGAACAGTTTCGTGAATTAGAAGTTATCTCAAGATCAAAAAATTTAATGACTACAGTAGAGAATTTTGCTAATAATCGAGATGGAAAAGATGAAGTATCCCTTGTCGCCCCAACAAAAATACGTCAACAAATTTATGCATTACTTGGAGATAGAGGGTTTTCCGATATTACAATAAAAGGGGAAAAAATTTCTCATCCCGTTATTCAAAAGATTGCTAGTGAGTTATCTAAAGTAATGAATAAATATCGTACATTTAATTCTGAAGAGAAAGAGAAGGAAAATGATGAATTGGCTCCAAATATCATTCGAGAAGTGGTTAAAATTTTCTATTTTAGGTTTAAAGTACAAGAACCAGAAGCAGAATATATATGGATTAAAAAAGGAACAAAAATTGATTCAACTATTATGAGTGGAACATGGGATGATCAAATAGAACTTTGGTCTGTGGGCCTTTGTTATATTCCTCTGATTGGGATTAATCTAAAAAGTGATAAGCATAGAAGAGTCTTATTTCCTGCGAGAGTTTTGGCGATTAAAAATAAAAAAGGAAGCAAAGTGGGGGGACTAGTAAAATCTGTTACATCTGTTTTCCACAGTAAAAAGGATAACCCACAAGTTGATCATAAAAATTTAGGGCAGAATCAAAGAGAAATGAACAAAAACAATAAAAACAGAATCCCCAATTCTGAAACAATGTATTTGTTTAATCAACCTCTTAGTCAAGTTAATCCAGAGAATCCGAGTAAATATACACAAGCTTCCGAGCAAATGAAAAATCCAAGTAAATATACGCAAGCTTCCGAGCAAATGAAAAATTCAAGTCAAACAAGTCCCAGAAATAGCAATTCATCAAGAAATGAAAAAAGTGTCCCGAATACGGATAATTTTGATCTTTCGTATTATGATCACTCTAATTATGATCCTCTTAATAATCAACCTCCTCAGAATAATCCTTCTAAAGACAGAAATACCAGTAACCAAAGTAGCCATTCTCATCAAGATGTTTCCCAAGATAATTCGCAAAATCAAAATCAAAATATCCCTTATCAAGAGTTCTCTGAAATAAATGATAATGCTCCCCCAAAACCTCCAAAGTGAGTTCCCGATAATTATGCATCAATTAAAAAATCTTTTCATTCAAAATGCTAACTCTTTAAAGAAATTGTATTATGTTATCTAAAGACTTTGATTTATTTCTTTTGTATTTTTAAATATTTGTTTACATTATTGGTTGGGTTTTTTTTTATATCTATAATTAATAAATTATAATGGATTTTGGTAATACATATATTGTGTTTTTTATTTTTTACTCAAGTGACATGAAATAAAATTTTGTTTGATAAATGACTTTATAGACATGAAGTCTTGATATAACAATTTGAATATTTGATTAGTATTTATGTTGAAATTTGCCTTAATCATTTATATTATTCCTTTAAAAACCTTTTATCTTTTTTATCTAAGAATAAATGATTTCATCTGAATGAATAAAGATAAATAATTAATGGAAATTTTGTATGTAACTAATTGAGTCCATGATTTCACTGAAATGTAAAATATTGAAATCATTAGCAAGAGATTCGATACTAATATCTTTGCATAATAACTTGACATGTCATGTTAATATTTTTAGTTTCAAATCATTAAATCATTAAATTCATAAGTCTCAATAGGGTTTTGTAGAGTTTCTAAAAAAAATTTCTGTTAAAGGTGCAACTATGTGATATTAGATAAATAGAAAATGATATGTTAATTGGCAGAAAAATTATATAAACCATAAAAAATTATATCCTTGTAAATATGTTTGTCATTTTTACTATAACACAATCATTCTAGGGACTCAAAAAAGAATTATTATTAAAATTATATGATTAAGGGAAAACATAACTGACTTGAAATTTAAATCAAGAAAATAAGAATTGAAATAATACTTAACAAAAAGATCTAAATAAACGAAAGTTGTCAACTAAGAAACTGAATTAAAGAGATCAAGAAGAAATATACAAAAACCAAATCGAATAATTTAGATCAAGAAGAAATTAAATTAAATAAATATAAACAGCAGCAAATCCAAGATCCGTGAAATAAAAATCAAAATTTCTCACATTTGCTCGACCAGGACCAGTTTGTTTATTTTTCATCTGATATTTTTCCATCTTTTTTAATGAATACAATTTTTGAACCTGTAGATTTCTATTTTGGATTGATTTCGAGACAAATTTAGGGAGACAATGGACTAAGGCATCATTTATGAAAACCAGATGGGGAGAATAAGTAAGATTTTGTTAAATTGTGATATAACAAAAATTCTCGGCTTTTGTAAAAACATTCAGATCTTTTTATAAATTACATTCTAAACTTGTTCTTTTACAGTTACAAATACTAGCAAGTTAACGATACATTTATTTTATATCACTTTAATCATTTATTGATAAAATAATAATTGGATTATTCTACATAATAAAAAAAGAATTTGTATTAGTAACAATTTCGCGACTATAATATTTATATTTAAATATAATTTAGGGAGTGTCAATTGTGAAACTACATGTGAATTTGGATCACTGTCTATATGTATCTCTGAATACACATAAATATTCCTCTTGCACTTTCTAAACCAGAAAAAATGAAGTTTTTCCTCCATTTTTACCTTAGCAGCTTAACCACTTCGGTAACAGTCATCTATATCTGCTCAAGCTCCGGCTTCCCTATTGACAATGCGAATAGATGGCCTTCTTTAATGTAAATAACCAAAATGTCAACCTGCATTCATTTCTTTTAATGCTATTTCACTAAAAATACAACTGAAAATATTAGAATTCATTTGAATGCAATAGAAGTACTTTATCAATCACATATGAAGAATAACTTTTTCTCCACAAGGAAATCCTGATGACAATAATATCTTTCCAATTAACTGATGAGTTAACTGATTTGATTTTTTATTTATTCTTGTATAAATGATATTATCTGCCTTTAATTGATTTTTTGATCTTGTATAGGTAATACTATTTGATATACAAGAATTTTTTTGACTATCCAGCTATTTGGTTTTGATTAATGCAAAATTTAAAAATTTTAGAATATAAACTGATAAAATTTAAATGTTAAACATTAATAAATGTTAAGATTTGATCATATTAATTATAATTAACAAATTTAACTTTCAGATTCTATAAAATAAAATGAAATTCTTTTTTTTTTAATTTATTGCACAATTCCATTGTAGT
This sequence comes from Diversispora epigaea, assembly GCA_003547095.1. Lineage (NCBI taxonomy): Eukaryota > Fungi > Glomeromycota > Glomeromycetes > Diversisporales > Diversisporaceae > Diversispora > Diversispora epigaea. Next base: position 144,391 of record PQFF01000265.1, on the reverse strand, counting down.
CAAAAGAATGTTCTTGATATTGAAAACTATGTTTGTCATAATTTAATTAAGATCAAAGTATCCATATATTATTACTTAAAGGAAAGGGGTTATAATTGTTATTGTTACATAGAATCAAAATGTTTAGCTTCCTTAATAAGAAAAATTTTAAATGTAGATTCATGTTAAAACTTGATTTTTGTGAAAATTGGGTTTTTTTTATTATGATTTTGATGATAATTTCGAAATAGCGGTATTGTTAAGCATTCCTTAATTTGGTTAAAAAATTTTAATATATACAACCCAATTTTAATGTTTAAGTGCTGCATTAATGATTTTCCTTAGATATCTTTATAAATTTTATTTTTTATGGAAATAATTTTAAATTTTTTTAGGACTTACATAATGAATATGATAAAAATAAATCTATTAATATATACGTATAACGACGGTGAAGACATTATATACACTATTCACGTGTTTGAAAATATTTATGGAATTGGCGAAAAAGTCTACCACTTTAACATTTTGAAAGAAGCGACGAATAAATCACGTGCCAGTACGATTATTATTATTAGTTGTAAAAATGGGTATAAAAATCAGTCAATGCGTCAATGCGCAAAAATGAAATAATAAAAGTAAAAGTTGACGATCAAAATCTTTCATAAATTCCCTCAGATGGAATTTCATCCATTACCGAAATTTTAAAATATTATTCTCGTATCATCTTGTAAATTCTTCAACATAGAGTCCGCTTGGTTATTCCAAAACAAGTCGGCGAATCTCTAAAAACGTTAGATCATTGTGACTATTTCACCCAAATTAAATTTTAGTACTGCATAAATTGATCAACAAATAAGCATATTGCAGATATGTGTGTATGCAAGTTATGAATATGGTTAAGCTAAATATGTTTATGTTGTTTGTTTATTCATAAGAATTTATTATTGTCATGCAAGAATTCTTGAATATTTGCTGCAAAACATGTCATAATCAAGATAAATTTATCATAAATTGGTGTATTCGGGATATATTTGGTATTTTGAATATATTTGGTATATTTGGGGGGTGAATTTATAATAATAAAGTTTTCATTATTTGATAGAAAAATAAATGTCACACTGATTTACTTTTGTGTGCGATTAGGATGTTATTTTTTTATTTTATTTTTTTTATAGTTCCTTGATCATGTGATGTAAATGTCTCGATCAAAACATCGTAAATATTAACTTATGTCGAAAATTTTTATATAATTATCAAGAAACAAATTATACTAGTTTATATATTGGAAAAATGATTATCTTTGAGCTTTGTGATAAATTTAAATTCTAAAGCGTGAATTATTATCAACAGTAATTTTTAGGATATATTCTCAATTTTGTCTGATTTTACCCAAAATTTGTCTGGAAATCTGAATTTCATAATCTCATCTTGTAAATATAAAGTAAAACATATGGTAAAACTCTTGGATTTATGATTTCTTGGTTTTTTTAACTCGGTAATTTTATTTATACCAAAATCGTAACATATTTTAATTTGATAACGTGATCAACTTCGATTAATTTGTACTTGGTGAATAGCAAATCTTTTTCATCAAAAATTTTGATTTTTTTTTTGATCTGTTAATATTATAATATTAATTTTTTGATCCCACTACAAAAATTTTGAAATTTCTCAAAATCTATGTCCTCAACCCTTGAATTTTCTGTTTTTCTTTGGTAGATTGACTCTCGCGCACTTTAATTTTCAAAAAGAAATCACTATATCATTAATTCCACCTTCAGCTGATAGATATTTTCTGTTCCTTTGTGGTTTTTCAATCCAAATTCATAGATTTAGCGTATTTTTGATCTGCGAACATAATTTCTTTAGATGCTGCTGTGACCAAATTACTTTATCACGTTGTTGACACCGCATAATTGCATTTAGAATCCATAATGACCTGTAAGGATATTTTTTCACTAAAAAAACCAAAAAGCAACGTTTATCTTTCTTGGATAGCATTGAATTAAAGCGTATGGAAAATCAGTCCTTTTATGCTCAAAATTTTTTTTATTTTCTTTCTTTTTTTTAAAAATAATTTTCTAAAACAAAGGTTAACATTTGAAATTGACATTTGAAGCTTGACCTTTGATAGTTAATTTTTATTAATAATTGTTAATATTCTTGTCATTTTTCTCTCTCGGGTTGTACAGATATGGAAGATATGAATCAATTCTCAACCAAATATTTTTGCTTCTTTTGTTTAATGTATAAAAATGTTGAGATGTCATAATATAGACTTGAGAAGGTTTTGTAAAGGTCATAATGTTATCTTTGTACATTGACTTTGTCACTAACAAACGATAAAATTGTAAAAGGCTTGCGATAGTCAAAAAAAAATAAGTAATAATGATTTTTTTCTTTCGAAATTTTTTTAAAAACTTAAAGAAAAAAAAAAAAATTTCTCGTGACATTGTTATTTCTTTGTTTCCTTTTTTTTAAAAAAAAAATCTTTCCTGGATCAACTATTATGCTATCAAAAACTACTTTACCCGATTACAACTATCTGCAAACAAGTATTATAATTTTGTTGTGTGACTCATCTTATTCAAATTGAATGAACTGCTACAAATGAGCTTGCATATTTGATATGGAATCGATGAAAGTTGTTGGAACTTCGTTCAAATCTTTTAGTAGTTGACCATATCTGGATATCGGTGTTCAAATTTTTGCATGCCCCACCCAAACTTGGGCCCTAAACATGTGCCACGATTCCCATGAAACAATAACGTCACATAAGCCCATTTGCATAATAAATAAATAGTTAACTGTTATTAGTGTCCCCTTTTTGTCACTCTCATTCTCAAATTTTTTTTTTTTTTTACCAACCCTTTCTCACTTTCTCCAAAACAAATAAAAATGTCTTCTACGAAAACAGAATCTATTATAAATACTTGGTGTGTTTATATTCTTTATAATCCTAGTAATTCAAAGGTGTACGTTGGTAATACTCATGACCTAAAGGTAACGAAATGAAAATCTCCCTAAAATATTAAAATATTTTAATACAATAAGTTATGATTATCACCTGGAAATGTATTTTGTTACAACTTACAGAAATACATAAATTAAATAAACTAATAACAGGAACGTCTCCAGAAACATAACCGTATAACAGACAATAAAGGAAAAGAAACTTGGGCAGCTGTTGTTGCTATAACTGGTTTCCTCAGTAGTAAAGAAGCATCGAACTTTGAGTCAAATATTAAAATTCTAGCAAAGAAAAAAGAATTTAATGAATATGCCAATCTTTATCAAGGTCGTTGTCCATCGATTGTACTTAAACGGATCATAGCCATTAGAGGATTATTATGTGAATATGATAATTGGTGGAAAGCTCCTCGTGGTAAAAAACGTCGTTATGTCTTACATTGGGGGAGTTACATGGAACGAGATACAAGGCAATTATCTGTATTACAAAATTGTCCATGGGCAAGAGTTGGGAGATCTGTTAAGCATAAAAAGTTGGATTTAAGTGATCCTGATGACGATACTTCAATTAATTCAACTAGTATCGAAGATTCACCTTCAGGTTCGGGTTCGAGCAGCTCCACACCTGAACGACAGAAACCACAAAATACTACCACAAATATATGAGTCACCTTAATACTTAATTAATTATGAATAATTAATCGCGTTAATACTTGATAATACTTGATTAAACACTTTATAATACTTAATAATTTTTTTCTAGATGTGAATAATTAATATATCAAAAAAATAATTTTTTGGACCTTTTAAAGGATGGTTTTGGGAAAATATCTTTCATACAGATCGAACAATGATTCTTTACATTCACTTGCTCCCTTTATAGATATCTTACACATTTTGGATGACATTTTTTTTTCATAGGATTTACCAATTAATTTTCCTGTCTCCTTTGTCTCTTTAATTGTCCCCGGTTTATAAATTTTGACTAATTGTTAAATAAAGTTGTGCATAATGGTATGATTTACATAAAAAAAGGATTGTTTGCATTATTATTGATTTTCTAGACATTTATTTAAAAGTTATTTCGCTGCTTTGCATTTGAGCGAACTTACCAAATTTGAGAAAAATGCGTTCGTGATGAAAAAACGAACGAAATCTACTGCGCCTCCTAAAATAAAATTTTATAAATACAAATTCAATTCTTGGCAATATCAAATTCAAGTTCAGTTGTGACACAAGAGCTTTCCTCACGACCAAAAAAGTTCAAAAATAGTGTGGTAAAAAAATCATTTTTGCAATTAATAATCTTTTCTAAGGCTTTGACAACGATTTGAATTTATCCGCTATATCACATGAATATTAAATGTATCAGGTGGAATATAAAGAAAATTAAAGTATTGAACGTTCAAATTATGTGACCAAAAATTATTGGTGAATTCTACTTTTTGATGTGAGCAATCATTGGGACAAATTTTTTTTTTTAAATATTCTTACCAGTCTAGGATGTATCATAATGAAATAACCTTGGGTTAAAAAAAATTAGTCTTTCGTATCCATGATCATCAACCTTAAAAATCTGCACTTCCAAATTTGAAATTATTGAATACATAAATTTATTAATTTATTAAAGAGTCATTGCATGCATGAATATTTACATTTTTTATATTCTTTATATAGATTGTATAGGTATCTTCTCATCAAAGATAAAAATATGCTAAAATTAAATCTCTATAACACATTTCAATGTTCGACAATTCCAGCAGGAGTTGGAGCATGATATCTCTCATCGAGTACTTGGATATTAGAAAAGTGACTTTAGATTAATTGGATCATATTTGAAATAATTTTCTTTATAGATAATCACAGATATAACAAGAATACTATAATAGTTATATCCAAGTTCCGCTCTTTTCAAGAATCTATTCTATAAGTTTGAATAAATACGAAACAATACAATTGTTCCTTTTTAGATAACCACTACCTCTTTGACTCTTTTGTTCAAAAATTTCCGGTTGTGTTCTGTGACCTTGACCTTTTGCTATTATTAGTTATGTAAAAATAAAGCCAAAAAAAATGTAATAAAATTTGTATATATAATGCCTATATAATGCCTATATAATAAAATATATTATTGTAGAAATTTTAGTTTAAATAGTGTTGATATTAGTCATCAATAAAAAAAATCTATTCTAGAATGTTCGAAATTTGTGCCGTTAAGTACTATAAAAAGAATATATATTTCCACGTGATCCACACAATTCAAATTTTATGTATATGTACATAATTTAGAATATTATGTGCAAAATTTGTGCGGATGCTTTTTTTATGTGCAAAATCCTCAAATTTTGTGCACACACTCCGCACATTAAATTTTAAACATTGAATCCATTTCCTGCCCTTCAGTATTGTTACACTTATCTTTTTATTTTCTCGACGCGACTATCAACGCAAGCACACAAAGGAATAATAAACAATGAAAAAAAATTAATAATATATTGTTTACTTACTTTTATTGAATCCTCATCTCTAATTATTTTGCAATATTTTAAAAATTTTTAATGCTAAACATTGATTCGTTTTTAATTAAATTAGAAAATAGATAGATAAAAACCAGCTTATCATTATCTATTCTAACTTATTTCAATTTATTGAATTGTTAAATTAATACATTTTGTTTATTAATAAAAAAGCAAAAAAAAAAAAGTTATTTCTTGATTAGAAAAGGGAATTTCTTAAGAATTTTTGAAGGATATTTTCAAGAGTTCTTTCTTCGAACTATTCATTCTAAAGTTTCTTTCATATTAACTCATAAATAATTGTGATTTTGTTTAATTATTTTTTTTTTTCAAAAACGATAGTTATTTTAATAATTTCCGAAGGAAAATTTAAGAAATGATATCTTCCGTTTTTTAAATTAACATTGCATTGAATGTGATTTATTTATTTATTTTTTAAAAAAACCCCCATTTTAAATGAATTCTAAAAAGCTATCAACATGTGATCTCTTCAACACGACATAATTAAGGTTGCCCTTAAAAATTTTATCGCACTATTGGTGAAACATTTCAACATTGTTGAAAACGATATATTGAAATGGACTTCATATTCAACGATCTACAAATTTTTCAGGTTCACTTTCTTTATTGATATTGGTAATTAGAATGTCGAAAATAGAAATCAAAATTTGGAAAATATATGACATCTTTAATTTCTGCGACATATTTCTTGTATTCAGATCACGAAAATATTTTTGATTTACTGTGAATGTGATCAACGCCCTTCAATAACTTTCATTAAAATATGGTACAACCTTTTTTTATTCTTTGTTCGATCTTTCTTTTTATTTCTCGTGATTGAGACTTTGACGCGTACAAGCATTATATCATACTATAATTATTTGTTATAGTTTATTATATTAGAACCTCCTTACTTCTCTCAAACATTTCCATTTAAAAAATCTGTTTTCATTCTCTGATTGCTCATCAACTTGGTTCTACTAAATTTGAAATAATTCGATTACCTTAAAGGGTTCATATTTATGCTTATATATACTACCACACAAGGAAATACAGGCTATATAAAATACAAATGTAAATGTGCATAAAGTAAGCCGAGAATGTATGCACCCTTATGTAAAACAAACAAAGGATTTAGATATGCCTTTTGTTCTTAATCACGTGCGTTGAAACAACAGACAATATACTTGGAAACAATGAATAATGATAATAAATCCTAAACAGTTGTTAACTAAAGAATTGGTGAATTGAACAATATTTATCTATTCATCATGTTTTGAAAATTTTTGGGACAACGACAATGCGTTATTATGATATAACTCTGAAAAAGAATTCGTAATTTAAATTAAACATTTAATACATTTAATGTAAAAAAATATCTAAGATTTTGATTAACCAAAATTAGAAAATGCTGGAGATAAGAAAATTCTAGGAATTATACGTTACTTTACAATAAAGACTTTACCTGTTTTTGTTTGATCGAAATGTTATCGAACATTTACCATATCAAGAAAACAAAGTTTTTGATGCCTAAAGAATAATATATTACATATTTCTTAATTATTCTTTTATTCTTTTTATAAGCCGCGAATTTTTTTTTTTTTTTTTTCAGGATAAAATATCAATGCAATTTTCGTTTTAGTTAATGTCAACTGTGCGTCTTTATGCCTTCTAATGTGATTTCACAAGTTATATGATATAAATATAAAAATAAATGTACCATCAATACATGAAGCAACAATTCAGTATTATCAAGAAATATTTTTTGATATTTAATTGTGAACCAAGAAATCTAAATTTAAAATTTTCCTAAAATCAGGATTATTTTATTTTAAAGATTTTCATATAACTTATATGCATAGTTTAAATTTTTGTATATAAATAATGCATTGAGGGGGATTTCTAAAAAAAAAAAAAAAAAAAAATTGTTTTTTTAAAAAAATATAACGAAGAATACTCCTTAAAATACAATTTCAAAATAATAAAATACCTTAGTCACATCACAAAAAAAGCAAAACAATGAATATACAAACCACTTTCTCAACGATAACATTTAATGACACTACAAATAATTTATTGAATCATAATTTACATTTGTTAAGTGAAAGTACAAATTCGTTATTAGACGATACATTACAACTTGGTGTTAGGAAAAGTGATTTTGACAATGATTCTGGAAGTGATTCTGATGATTTTTCTTTAATGCGGTCAAATTTTGCTACTAAAAATAAGTGAGTATTATCTCTATACATTTTTGGTAAAGTAAATTCTTTATCATATCAGATTAATTAATTGATTTATTACCAAAAATTAATAGATATCGACGACCAACATCCGCAAAGCAAATGCTTCATTCTGTGGTTTATCAACGATTGGATGCTGATAATTTATTCGACAAAAATCAGACTACGGATTGGGCTTGTGAGATTGCACGAGAAATTAAACAAAGATTGATAGGTAATTTATGTTGTGCCTCGGATCGATTCTTTTATTATTTTCCAAANGGCTATATAAAATACAAATGTAAATGTGCATAAAGTAAGCCGAGAATGTATGCACCCTTATGTAAAACAAACAAAGGATTTAGATATGCCTTTTGTTCTTAATCACGTGCGTTGAAACAACAGACAATATACTTGGAAACAATGAATAATGATAATAAATCCTAAACAGTTGTTAACTAAAGAATTGGTGAATTGAACAATATTTATCTATTCATCATGTTTTGAAAATTTTTGGGACAACGACAATGCGTTATTATGATATAACTCTGAAAAAGAATTCGTAATTTAAATTAAACATTTAATACATTTAATGTAAAAAAATATCTAAGATTTTGATTAACCAAAATTAGAAAATGCTGGAGATAAGAAAATTCTAGGAATTATACGTTACTTTACAATAAAGACTTTACCTGTTTTTGTTTGATCGAAATGTTATCGAACATTTACCATATCAAGAAAACAAAGTTTTTGATGCCTAAAGAATAATATATTACATATTTCTTAATTATTCTTTTATTCTTTTTATAAGCCGCGAATTTTTTTTTTTTTTTTTTCAGGATAAAATATCAATGCAATTTTCGTTTTAGTTAATGTCAACTGTGCGTCTTTATGCCTTCTAATGTGATTTCACAAGTTATATGATATAAATATAAAAATAAATGTACCATCAATACATGAAGCAACAATTCAGTATTATCAAGAAATATTTTTTGATATTTAATTGTGAACCAAGAAATCTAAATTTAAAATTTTCCTAAAATCAGGATTATTTTATTTTAAAGATTTTCATATAACTTATATGCATAGTTTAAATTTTTGTATATAAATAATGCATTGAGGGGGATTTCTAAAAAAAAAAAAAAAAAAAAATTGTTTTTTTAAAAAAATATAACGAAGAATACTCCTTAAAATACAATTTCAAAATAATAAAATACCTTAGTCACATCACAAAAAAAGCAAAACAATGAATATACAAACCACTTTCTCAACGATAACATTTAATGACACTACAAATAATTTATTGAATCATAATTTACATTTGTTAAGTGAAAGTACAAATTCGTTATTAGACGATACATTACAACTTGGTGTTAGGAAAAGTGATTTTGACAATGATTCTGGAAGTGATTCTGATGATTTTTCTTTAATGCGGTCAAATTTTGCTACTAAAAATAAGTGAGTATTATCTCTATACATTTTTGGTAAAGTAAATTCTTTATCATATCAGATTAATTAATTGATTTATTACCAAAAATTAATAGATATCGACGACCAACATCCGCAAAGCAAATGCTTCATTCTGTGGTTTATCAACGATTGGATGCTGATAATTTATTCGACAAAAATCAGACTACGGATTGGGCTTGTGAGATTGCACGAGAAATTAAACAAAGATTGATAGGTAATTTATGTTGTGCCTCGGATCGATTCTTTTATTATTTTCCAAAATTTTTTTTTTAAAAAAAAATTAATTTTATAATAGACCTAAGTTTAAAACAATATAAATATATTGTCAATGTAACAATAATGGAGAACAAACCAACAGGAACTGGAACAAGAATGAATCAGATATTATTGAGAGTTGAAATGTTTCGATACTTGGTAGCATGACTTTATTAGTCAACAAAAATTTTGGTAAACATTTATATTTATCTTGTTGAACGAGATGAAAAAAAAAAAATTTTGTTCTTTGTGAATTCAGTTACTGAAACATTTTTGTAAAATACTATGTATATACATATACGTTTATTTTTTTGATGTAAGATTATTTTTTTCTTATGTGTTTTATTATAATGTTTCCGAAATATTTTTCAATATTTATATATTATGTGAGCATCTTTCAAATGTACGCTAATAAAATTCATGTGTTATTTAGCTTGTGCGCATTTTGAATACTAATTTTATAATTCACTAAATATTTAATTAAAATTGCAAAATTACGAAAGTAATAAAAACAAAATAGTACAATATAAAAAGGTTCATAATACAAATAAATATATTAAAAAAAAAAAAAAAAAAAAAAA
>PQFF01000265.1:108945-134208 GCA_003547095.1 Diversispora epigaea | reverse complement strand
AAAAAAAAAAAAAAAAAAAAAAATCTAATAATGAATATAATGATGTGAAGTAATTTATAGTTCCAAATTAAACATAGCATCAACACTCTTTCCATTCTGATTAGTACAATATGCTCTGATTTCCATTTGGCCAAAGGTCAGGGTAAACCTTAATTTCCTGTTATATCCCAGATAAGATTCTGGAAAGTCTAATATCAATTCTCCTAATTTTTCCATACCAGGCTCGTTGGGATATTTACCATCAGTTTCAGGAGTTTTATATATTTTCATCGATGCAGCAGTTTGATCTTCTATACTTGGGTACAAATCTTTACCAAATTCTTGATCAACGTCAACTACAGTTCCTCTAGATACGAGTTTACTGAATATATCAATACGGTTATGTGAAATTCTACGTTCTGGTGGATCGCCGGGTTTCCATTGTGGAGATAATTCGATACCATAAGTCCATTTAAGTACTCTGGTTTTGATGGTTTTCATGTTTAGACCATATTCTAATCCTCCTCTAAATAATAATAATAATTGTTTAATATATCTTGCCGAAAATATCGAAAATATAAAAATACGATGGAATAATAAAACAGTTATTTACCTAACGATAGCAGCTTGTGGTTGTTTAGGAACACTAATATTCTTAACTTGCATCCCAAATTCATCTTTAATTCTCCTTTGCAGATATTTTGATTCACTAAATCCACCAACCAAAAACATCGCCGAACAATCATTACCGTTATTAAGTTGATTACTGACCAATCTAATAATCTTTCCGATTACGGGATCAAAGAATGATTTCACGGTCTCGAAATCTAGATCAATAATCCATTCGTCCTTTTCTAATTTAGCTTTTGCTGCCCCAGTAGTGTATTGTTTCAGAACTGGGCATACTTCTTCAAGATCTAACTCAAAGAGTTTATAGTCTTTTTTGACACCAGTGAAAGGTAATTTTACCTTCATGCAGAATTCTTGTATCATATACTGCAATTGACCATAATTTTGTTCTTCTAACAATTTTATTGCTGAATCGCCAACTTTACGTTTTAAAAATTTAATAAATTCTTTATCAACGTACGTTCCACCACAAAAATCCCCGGTACGTTCTGTAACTTCTCCCAATCTCTGATCAGCCAGCAATTCTCGAGTTGTCAAGTCAACAGTACCACCACCACAATCCACAATAAGGAAATTCGCTAAAAATTTCGGTTAAGATGTCAATTTTTTTTTTCAATGAAATATAATAATCATAAATAGAATATAAATATACTAAAGTCATGCTTACTTCCGACATCCGTAAGAAAATGTTCTTTCAGCACGGTCATGCAATAAATTGCAGCAGCCTCCGCTGAAAAACATGTTAAATATCCAATATATCAGTAAGAAATTATAAAATTACAACTGAATTTAACAATTATTGCTTACGTTCAGTAGAAAATTGAAGTTTTTCGGATTCCTTAGTACGAATTAAACCTGCTTTGTGGGCACAATCTCTCATTATAGCATAAGCCTGTTCCGAATATTCTGCTGGAACGGTCATAACTATTAAAACTTGACTCATGAAATCAAGATTTGGCCATCGCATTTCTACTGTTTCTTTAATTAACTATATAAATTTTTATTTAGTTTAAAAATCAATCCAATTTTTTATTTCGTTTTTCTTTGATTAAAATTATTTAGTATATATATATGTATGTATATATATATATATATATATTGAAGTTGAAATATACCTTGCCTAATTAATTTAAATAATAATAATAATAAAATATTAATAAAATTAATTTCTTCAATATTAAAAAATTCATTTTCGTGGAATCTTATACATACCCATTTCTCTTAAATAGTCAGTAATGGCCCTCTTGTAGTCTAGACCTTTAGGTATAGGGGGTTTCTCACTATCGGGCATATTTCCCAAATGCAATTTAAACAGTTCAACTGGCTTTGGGCCGTTTTTCTTCTGATTTCTACGTGAAGGTTTCTGCGCAAGAGCTGGACATCCCCATTCTGATACTTGTGTGAATTTCGAATCGGAATATTGAAGCACGGAATTCGTTTTGAGTTGGCCTATACGATCAGGCTATTTTAGAAATTATTTCTTTGAGTAAAAAAATAAAAAAATAAAAAATTGATTTGTTTCACGAGTTCTGTTTGACAATCACTTACCCAGGTATCATTAGTTATGTGTTCTGGGTTTAATTTATTACTATAGGCAAAACCCTAAATTCAAAATGCAGAACAGTTAATAAATTATATTGTAATCTTTTTTCGTTAAATATAAAAAAGATTAAATTTTTACAGAGTATGTAGTTCCAAAATCTAATAGTTTTTATAACAGATTAAAAGAAATTTAGTAAACGCAACGACAATATCGATTCACAAAATACGAAATTTATATTTATATTTTTCCAACCTATTGATATAACAACACGAATGTCATTATTCCAATCTGCCATGGTAGATTTATGATTTTCCAACTGTCAATAGAATAGAATATAAAAATATATAAATGAGTATTTATTTATTAAAACAAAAAAAAAATTATATCACGGATACACAAATGCGGGAAATTTTATGGGCTCTCGGAAAAGTTCTAAAAAATTCCGTATTAATGTATTACAGATGAAAACTTTAAAAATAGTAAAAATAGTACAGAAAAAAAAAAAAATCTCTTCTCGAAGAAGAGTTTCACTTCCCAATAATCTATATCCATAGAAGAATGATTAAAAAGTCTATGCCATTAGATCCCGCCAAGAATGCGCTCTGGCCTCCCGATTTTTTCGATTGTGTAAAAATAAATCTTTTTTCATGAAATAATGATTGTAAATAATGAAACATAAACATTCGCGATTAAAAAGTTTACGAGACAGATTATTGATAATAGTATATACAACAAAAATAAGATTATTTATTTAATGTTAAAGAATTCGATAACAATAATACATAATAATATTTAATAATAAATAAATTAATAATATATAATAATATATAACAATCTACAAGAATATATCTAAGAAGTTCCCCAAGTTCCTGAAGCTTCAGCTTCATTTTCATCACTTTCACCTTTTTCATCACTTTCGTCATTTTCGTCATCCTCATCCTTTCTATCATCCTCATTTCTTTCGTCCTTTTTTTTGCCCTTTTTTTTGTCATCTTCTATGTCAAGTTTAAAAGTAGCATGAAAAGTTTTACTATTTAATAAATTCTTTGCGGTTGCTTTAATTTCTTCCTTTGCAAATTTAAGTGAAAAAAGAACTGGTCTCTTAGGTATTAAAAGTAAAAGGGGTGAAAGGGGATCAGGAAGTTCAACTTCAAGTTCACCCAATAGTTCTACCCCAGGTTCGTCACAAGTTTTAGCATTGAATTTTCGAGTAGTATAGATTTGAATTTTAATTGCGTCTTGCCATGGGAAGAAAGGTGAATAAACTTCTTCAAAGTCTTGATCAACTTTTACACTTGTGCCGACTCTTGCACCATCTATACATGAAAATTTCTGAGTTAATTTAATTGTACTCTTTTCTGTTTCATTATCATCATCATCCCCAACGAACGAAGATGTTTTCACTCCATAAGTATACTTGAGACGTCGATTTTGAATAATTGGTTTAATTTTTGATGGATCTATGGTGAAATTTTTAATTAAATTCATACGAAGACCGTAGGTTACTGCGCCGCGAACCACGGCTGCCATAGGGTCCGGAGGTATAGAAAAATAGGTGACCATGGTTTCAAATTCTTTTTTAACTCTGTTTTGTAAATATTCTGATTCACCAAATCCTCCAACTAAAAATATTGTTGAACATTTATCTCCAGAATCCCTAAGTTGTAAATGAATCATTTGAATAATTTTATCAACATATTTGTCAAACATTTCCTTTAATGTATCGTATTTGAGTATGACAACCCAATCGGATTCATCCATTTCAGGGATTTTAGGGAAATATTTTCGAAATTCTGAAAGATCTACTTCATGATCAGAATCTGGATCTTCACCTGAGAATGGAAATTTAATCTGGTCACAGAATTTTTGAATCAAGAGTTGTTTAAAACAATCTCCTAAGTTATTCATGACAGATTCGCCCAAGATTCCTTCCAGATATTTTATGAATTCTTGATCAATAAAAGAACTTCCACAAAAGTCACCTGATCTTACAGTGATTTCGCTTAATTCGTTTTCGTTTATAAATTCTCGGGTAGTTAAGTCTACTGTACCACCTCCACAATCAACAACCATAAACCCTTTTTTATCTCCGGAATATAATTCTCTTAAACTTTGCATTGTGAAACAATATATAGCAGCAGCTTCAGCTATTTTAGATATTGTAAATATTATTATGAATTCATAACCAACAATAAAAAAATAAAAATAAAATAAAAAAAATGAAATAATAATAAAATAATAAAATAAAAAATAAAATAAATAAATAAAATAAATAAATAAATAAATCAATCAATTAATAAATAAATAAATAATAATAATAATCTTACGTTCAGATGTAAATTGCAATGTTTCAGAATTGAGTGTACCAATTAATCCAGCTAAATGTGCACATTCTCTCATTGTTTGCTTGTCTCTGTGAGAATATTCGGCGGGAACAGTCATGATTAGCAAAATTTGGTTAAAAAAATCAAGTTTTGGCCAAGTTTTTAAGATAGTATTTTTAATATCCTATTGAGAAAAAATTCGAGTCACGTGAATTAGAAAAAACCCCCGTAATTCATTATCGTTACGTTCTCGTTTAATATTTACCTCTCCTACAGAAATAAAAATATTTATTATTTATTATTATTATATATATATATATATACATATATAGTATTGTATGGTATTAGAGATGAAATAATTTATAAAAAAAATACCCATTTTTCTTAAATAATCAGTAATGGCTCGCTTGTATCTTTGATCTTTTCGATTACTAAGTTTTAACGGTAACGAGGGTTTACGATTATCTGGTAAATCCCCCAAATGAAGTTTAAAGCGGTCGACAAATTTTAACTTGTATTGTTTTTTGGAGTATGATCCCCAAGCAACAACATCCGAATACTCATTATCATATAAGAGAATTGTTGGGGTTTTAAATAAATTATTTTCCCAACTAAAAAATTAAAAAATTAGGATTCATAATTATTTTATTCACGTAAAATAGAATTCGGAAGAATACAAATATAATTTAAAGAAATAAATAATATTAACATTTTCGTTGTTATATTAGGATTTTTGCTTTCAGTTTTAATAAAACTTTCATTGTCGTGCACATTAGCAAATGCGAATCCCTTGAATACATAAAAAAATACAAATACATAAATTATTTAAATTATTTTAAAAGTAATTCAACATAACTTTTTTTTTTATACTTACAGAAAATGTTGTCCCAAAATCTTTTTTTAAAATTTATTATTTTATTTATATGCATGAATACATTGATTCATTTTATTTATAAAAAAAAAACAATAATGATAATTTACAAATTATAAAATTTACCCAAACCCACGACTACGCGAATATCGTTCTCAAGATGCATTTTTTAAAGAAAAAAGAAGATTCAAAAAATCATCAATTCTCGCGTATTTATGAAGTTTAATATATATCTTATTATAAGAAAAAGGGTTTACCGAGTTAGTCAATTGTTTACATCGTGACTTATTCGCGTGATATATAGATATATATTTAAGAGCGATTTTCTAAATCCTTTTGTCTTATATTACCAAATTTATCACCAGCTTTATCTCCGTTGTCATTGTTTCCAAATTTATTATCATTCTCCTCTTAAAATTTTCTCACACCCCCTACATATAATTGAGAGTTTATCAAACCCGCACTTTTGATTTTTACTCATGTTTGTTAAATTCAAGGGCGTTTTTGGTTTTTTCAAAAAATCCAAAAAATCCAAAAAATCCAAAAAATCCGAAAAATCCGAAAAAAATGGTAAATTTATTATTTATTTTATGAACTTATGAATTTCCTATACGAAAAAAACGCATAATCACATAACCCATTCTTCAATAATAAAGAAAAAGGAAAACAAAATCAACAGAATATATCGGAATCGAAATTCAGTGATCTTGAGAACGAAAAAGAATTATTAAAGAAAGAAAATGATTCTTTAAGATTAGAAATCGATTATTTAAAGTCGACAAAAAGCCAAGAATACAGTGATCTTGAGAACGAAAGAGAATTATTAAAGAAAGAAAATGATTCTTTAAGATCAGAAAACGTTTCTTTACATTCACAGTTGATAATCCATGCCGGGTCATCAACAGAAAGTCAAGAATACATTGATCTTGAGAACGAAAGAGAATCATTAAAGAAAGAAAATAATTCTTTAAAATTGGAAATCGATTATTTAAAGTCGACAAAAAGCCAAGAATACAGTGATCTTGAGAACGAAAGAGAATTATTAAAGAAAGAAAATGATTCTTTACATTCACAGTTGATAATCCATTCCGGGTCATCAACAGAAAGTCAAGAATACAGTGATCTTGAGAACGAAAGAGAATCATTAAAGAAAGAAAATAATTCATTAAAATTAGAAATCGATTCTTTAAAGTCGAAAAAAAGCCAAGAATACGGTGATCTTGAGAACGAAAGAGAATCATTAAAGAAAGAAAATAATTCATTAAAATTAGAAATCGATTCTTTAAAGTCGACAAAAATCCAAGAATACAGTAATCTTGAGAACGAAAGAGAATCATTAAAGAAAGAAAATAATTCATTAAAATTAGAAATCGATTCTTTAAAGTCGACAAAAAGCCAAGAATACAGTGATCTTGAGAACGAAAGAGAATTATTAAAGAAAGAAAATGATTCTTTAAGATCAGAAATCGAATCTTTAAAGTCGAAAATCGAGAACGCGTCACTAAAAAAAAGCCAAGAATGGGAAAAACTTCAAAAACAAGAATTAAGTATTAAAAAAAAAAAATATAAATCAAACCTTGACAATTTGAAAAATGAGAATAATAAATTGAAACAAATTATCAATAGTGATATGGATAAAAAACCTATATTTCAAATTATTGAAAACCTTAGGAGCGAAGCAGCAAAATATCAATCTGCATTGGGGAAAGCAACAAATTATATGCTCGATGATTATGATCCCAATAACAAAGTACGACTTTCAAAAGATATTGAAACCTTACAAAGAAAACTTGATGAATTCTCTGCGGTTAAAATAGGAATAGTTATAAATGAATCAAATGCAAATGAATTATTGAAAGAATACGACATTTCTGAAATTACTGATAAAATACAATATAAAACATATGTCAAAGCTGCTTTACAAAGAAAGATATTAGAAACAATTTTAAATGATACTTCTTCTTATTTTAACTCAAAAGAAGAAAAAAAATTTGATGACCTCGAAAAACTTACGGTTTTGGAAGTCGAAAAACTTATGGAACTAATTCAACGTTTTACCAACGATCGGGTAGGCAATGACGACGTAACTCGAGCTCTTCCTATAAAATTACGACAACAAATTTATTCCATTCTTGGAAATCGAGGATTTGCTCATATTCCTGATGAAAATGAAAATGAAACTGAAAACCAATTTATTAAGAATCTTTTGGATAATCTCAAAAATCTAATGAATTCTATTCGAACCGTTAAAGATCCTAAAAAAGAAACTAAATTTAACAATATGGCACCTGATCTTATTCGAGATATCATCAGAATTTTCTTTTTCCGCCTAAAAGTAGAAGAACCCATGGCTGATGAGCCACAATGGTTCCCTTCTAAAACACCCGTGGATCCCGATATTATGACAGGAATATTCGATGAAGAGGAGTTTCAAAATTTGGAAGTAAAAATATGTTCTTTCCCTGCAATTGGATATAACATGAAGGAGGAAAAACGAACAATACTTATTCGAGCAAGAGTTTACGTGGATTGATAACTGACAACGTATAATTATATCAGTTTTAGATTATTTTTATTTATATATATATATATATATATATACTAATATTTTATTATAACTATGGAATTGATTTCTTTCTTTTAGCCGTTAGAAGGTCAACTAAATAAATAAATAATAAATTAATTTTTTAGACAAATAAGATAACACGTATTAGAATACGTATAGAATACGTATATAATACGTAATGTATAACGAAATAGTGATATAATATAATATTATATAAAAGATAAATATAATAGATAATAATTTACCCAAGCATGGAATTTCTAGTTATAATAGAATTCAAATTACGATGATTATTGATGTTTTTGTCACCAATTTCTTTCCAAATATCTTCAACTTTCTTTCCTAATTCACGTGGCAATTTAATTTCTTCATTAGCATTTAAAGATTCCAAAGATCTAATATGTTGTTCGTCAGCATGAATTTGTTGATTCCAAAATTGAACTAAAATATTTAAATTATCAGAAATCGCTGGTAATTTGTTTTTAATTCCTTCGACATATTGTAAAAATTTTGTTGCTTCGTTTTCTTCAAGATCATTATCATGATTTTTCTCAATAACACAAGGAACAAAAAACAAAAATAATGATAGAACCAACCCTATCATAAACCATTTATAACCATAAGTATAAATTAGATAAAAAATAGATAATAAAAATACCGAGACAATAGTAAATGCTTGGAAGGTCGATTTCAATATTTTGAATAAATTATTGTCACGACTACGTTTCACGGGCTCTATATTATTAAATTTAATTTGAAAGAAATCATCTTTGAAAGTCACAAAATCATCTCTCAATTTTTCCGCATTAATTTTATTTTTTTTCGCATCATTTAATAAAGTTTTTAATGCTCCCTTAATATCATCCACATTATTTTTTTCTTCGGTAAGTAAATCAATATAAGTTTCAACATCTCTGGCATAATTTTTTATTTCCAAAGATTCGATACCTCTTCTTCTAATTAATTCATTAAAAAATCCACTTTGTTCATCAAATTGACTATTTCGATTGCCAATTCTAATTATTGATTCTCTACCACATTTAAGTTTCAATGAAATATCTTCACATAATTGCTCAAGTATGGAAGTATCCGGATCTCCCGGATTTAACCAAGAATCAAAATTAATACTGACCATTTTTATTAATATATAAGATATATATTTTATATATTTATTAATAAATATAAGATATTATTTTATATGTTTATTAAATATATGACATTATATATACAATATTAGAGATATATAAAGAGATATAGACAGTAGATATAGACAGTAAATATAGGAAGAGAGAACATTAAATTATTGAAATCAAAAAAGTTAAAAATTTTATAGTTTACAAATTTGTGTTTTCAAAACAATCACATTCGGATTGATGATTGAAGTTACCCGGATTGATTGAGGTTACACGAATTGTGTTCACATCTAATTCCAATCTACCTTAAAGCCTCGTGAAGAATCAAGGAAACCCTGCTATAATTCATATAATCTAGTGGGTTTTTTCATTAGCTTTATGTAAACTCGTGTGAACTGCATAAACTTGCATAAACTCGCATATTGATTTACCGTTAGGATTCGACTTGTATTATCTTTAAATCCGACCCGCCAATTGAAAAATTTGGCTATAAGCTTTTCGCAGGGTCGGGAGTAGGGCTTGGTATCAGCTTAAAAAATCTAACAATGTACGTGTTGTACCGATGGGCTGAACTGGACCGTTAACAACACTAGTGTTGCTTAGAATTTCTAATTTAGCCATATCACGTAGATCCTCAATTGATATTCAAAACGCGTGATAATAATCCTATTGATATTTCTTTTTTTTGTAAAATTGGTAAAATTTACAATAATATTCGCAATGGACCAGAACCCTAAAAATACCAACATTCGTAGTTACTTGAGATCTCTCCCTACACAAGGACAGGCAGAATGGTATTGGGCAGAATTTTCAAAATTAAAAAGATCAAATCCCAATACCTTCAATATGTGCGTGGATTTTTGGAAAAACGTCTTGAAGGAAACCAGTAGACGAGGCTGGTTAGGGGAAAATATTATTTGTTTGGACACAAGTGTCCAACTCGAGGAAAAATTTCAAACCAACGGTTATCATCCCATGAGCCTTCCTTGTGTTTTTGTAATTACTATTTTTACCTTAATTGAACTTTTTAAATTATTTATTATTATATTTTTTTTTAAAAAAAAAACAAAAAACAAATATTTTTATCATAGAATGAATTATATATTAATGCAGAATTGCTTCCTATCGAAGAATTTATGACTTTACAAAATCAATCTTGGATAAAGTGGGCAATTTCAAAGCTTATATTAAATCCAATTCAAAAGATTATTTATTCAAAAATTTCTTCAACGAAATGGATAATAATGGATTTATTAAAAGAAGCCGCTGATGAAGTTATTTTACATCAAGAAAAAAATGCCATTCATAAAATTACCGATAATCTTTTCACAATGAAAATGCTTAAAGCCGAATTCGCGTCTGTGGTATTTCCAGGAGTTGTACTTTCAGATGATGATCTAAAAGTGTTAATAACTTATTTAGAATTTAAACAAAAAATTTTACTAAAAAATGAAGAAAATAATGTGGTAAGTATTCAAATATTAATAATATTAATATGAATTTTTAATTTTTTTATTTATTTATGACGCTAATAAGTTTTCAGATTATTAAATTCAAAACAAAAAATCCTCTTGATAAAGAAAATTTCGAAATTACATCTACCGATCGTGGAATTACTGCTATCAGGGAAACGTGTCAAAAATTACATCAACAAATACATGATCTTGAATTTCGTATAAAAGAGTTTGTATATATTTTTAATTAGACGCGAATATAGAAATTTAAACTATTCATTAAATATTATTATCTTCTCATTAAATATTATTATCTTCTCATTAAATATTATTATCTTCTCATTATCTTCTCTATTATTTTTTAGAATTTCAAAGAAAATCAACGAATATATTGTTCGTAAACAAAAAGTTTCAGCTAAATATTGTTTAAGGCAGAAGAAAAATCTTGAACAAGTTTTAAGTAAAAGGCTTGGATCTCTAGAAGTAGTTGAAGAAATTCTTTTAAAGATTCAAGGTGCAGCTTGTGACTCAGAGGTGAGAAATTATAATTATATTGTTATTATTTTTTTAAGAATTGCTATTATTCTCAAAATATAAAAAAAATGACAATTTATGATTTAAAATTAAAAGATAATAGATATATATAATGTTGGAACAAATGCTTTGCGCAATATTTTTGAATCTGCTGGACTTACTGCGGATTCAGTAGAAGAAACAATAGATAGATTACAGGATGTTTTGGCAGATCAAAAAGAAATTGATAATGCCATTAAATCGGGGGCAGATTCTTTATCTGACAAAACAATTGACACAGATAGTGAATTGGAAAAAGAACTTGAAGAATTATTAGCTGATGAAAATATAACAAAAGAATTTCAAAAATTGCAGCTGGAATTTTCAAAAATTCCACAACTTTCACAACTTTCTGAAAATAATAAAGGTGAAGAGAGAGAACTTGAAAATGAAGAAAATGATCTTGAGAATAATGAAAATGAAGAAAATGATCTTGAGAATAATGATCTTGAAGAAAATGATCTTGAAAATAATAAAAGTAAAGAGAGAAATCTTGAGAATAATAAAAATAAAGAGAGAGAACAAGTTCCAATGGCAGTTTTTTAATAGACAATGAGGTATGCTTTGCAATAATTTAATAATTTGATTATGTTTGAAAAAAAAAATTTTTTTTTTATTGAAACTTATTATCATCATTATTATCATTATCATTATTATTATCATTATTATTATTATTATTACTATTATTCTACTATTTAATAAATATAATAAATTAAATTTTCTTTGTTCATATGATAAATAAATATTAATCTAATTTTTTCTATAAAAAAATTTCTAAAAATTTTATTTTTCATTTATTCCCGTCATTGATTCTGTTCTATTATCATCTTCAATTTCACCATTTTCTAATTTATCATATGTTCTCACATCACCCGTTGTCGATGTGGTGGTGACAGTGGTTGCACTTATTTTTTTAGATTCTCGGTCTTTGATCCATGTGTAAAAACAACTTCCTGCAAGAATTAGGGCAATCCCCTCAACACGACCTATGGTTAAAATATCACCAAATATAAGTGCACCAAATACTGTTTGAATAACACCACGGAATGCGGAAGAAATCATATGTGTTACTGGGGAAGTAACTTTTATCTGAAGAAATCCTGCGATATTAATCAAAAATCCGAAAAATCCCTATAAAGTAAAATTTAATTATATTATTTAATTATATTTTTAATAAAATTTCATTAGATTAATAATTATATTATTGTTACAATAAACATACCGTAATAAAAATACCAATGACAAATGTTCGAAATGAAGGATTAGATTTAGATATTAATAAATCTGAAACCTCCATTTGTTCGTTGAAGAGAAAAATCAATGGCGTAAATGCAAAAATGCTAAGAAGATTGTTATAATATACAAGTTCCATTGTATTTCCTTTAACTACTTCTAAACTCTTCTTAATAACAATAGCATGCAATGCTGTAGAAATAGAAGAAAGTACTCCAAAAAGGGTTCCAAGCATAGTAACTGTTAGACGTTCAGATGAAACACCAACAATAAAACCTATACAAACAATAAGGCATGCCAAAAGAACTAATTCGGATGATTTTTGTTTAAGGAAAATAAATGAAAATAAAACTGTGAAAGGAAGAACCAAAGCACGTGCAACCTTTATTTTAAAAACAAAATATCAATTAAAATTATGATATAAATGAAAACGCAAAAAAAAAAAAATTTAAATTGAGAAGAATCCAACCTGATAAAAACTTGCATCCACATATTGTAAACATAAAGTATTAAAACTAAGTCCTAAGACATTTATAATAATAAGCGGCAATAATCCAATACAAATTTCTTTTTGGATCACGGGCAATATGAAAAGTCCGAAAAGTGAAGAAATGTGTAAAAATATTATAGCAAGAAAGACTTGAAACCATAGTAATGTAAACGGTAGTGCAAAGCTCGTTAAAACCCACTATAGTGAAAATTTTAGTGAAAATTTTAGTGAAAATTATAATGAAAATTATAATGAATTTATATTAAAAATAACATTATAGTAAACATTATAGTAAACATTATAGTGAAATTATGATAAGAAAGATTCTTTTATAAATACCTTATTAACAAGTACCATTATAAGGGCTGTAGTGATATAAAAAGATACCGAGAAAATTACCATTCCTCGGCTAGGAGGCGGTTGTATAGTAGTCATTTCTAGATTTTTGAGATGATAAAATATGAAACTCAAAAAATATAATATCTCTTTTTTTTAATTATATATATATAATTCCCGTTTGCTGTCGTACAATCATACAGGTAAAAATTATTCCCAGGGTGTCGGGAATGATAAAAAATAACTTCAGTTATAGGGGACTCATTTAATGGCGTTTGCTCGACTAAATAAAAGCATTACTTTGCCTTCGGAAGAGTACTCAGTAAAACAATGGATGAAAGCTGTGTATAATTTACTGGAGAAGGTGTGCAAAGTTCCAATTTTATAATTTCAATATAATAAATTGTTATAAATTTAACTGTTAATTCCCCCATTATATAGACGAAAAGCGCCAAAGAAAGTGGCGACCTCGAAACTGTATACACAACTAGTATAAAAGCATCCTCGTAAATATTTTTTGTCGTTTAGTTTATATATATATTGAATATAATTAATATAATTAAATTTTTATCAACATATTTTTCACTTAAAAGAATTGTGTTAGAGAAATTGCCACAACAAAATTTGGATAAAGCCTTTGAAAAGGACCCTGCTCTAAAAACATCCTATCGAAAATTAAAAAATGTAAGCTCGTTAATTAAGATTAATTAAAATTAAAAGTTAATTAAATTAGTTTAAGATTATTTACATTCCCAATTGTAAAATATTTCATATAACTCCTGATCACGTACACACTATACAACGTTAATTACAGCAAGTTGAGGAAATTTTGACCGAAGCTGAAAATGCGGCAAATATATTAAAAGCAAGGGATGACGAAAAGAAAGAAATAACTCAAAAACAAGTTGAGATTATTCGGATGCCGGAACCATATTCATCGTCTCGATTATCAGCCGATACCTCTAACCAACCTCCCAAAAAACCGGTCTCGCCTTCAACAACCCAAGGGTTGTCACCCTCACCAGTTTATATAATAGGAAATAATATGATTGGTAACATAACATCGACATCGAATATAACCTCTATGGTACCTATCACTGAAAATAATGGATTCGATCCAGGTTTCATGAAGAATTTGAAGGATTGTAATAATAATGACAAATCAAGTAATAAAAAAGATGAATTAAAAGTTATCCCAATCTCTAAGCCTCTTATTCCAAATACCTCTTTCAATAATTCAAATAATTTTAATAATTTTAATAATTTTAATAATTTTAATAAGTCTAATAATTCTAATAATTTTAATAATTCTAATAATTCTTTACCTGATTTAGATAAAAAACCCCCTTCATTAGATGATTTAAAATTTCATAATAACATGATTCAAGCTTCGGAATTACATAAATATTTAAATATGAAAGAAGATTCCCCCAAAATTTTAGTTTTGGATGTTAGACTCAGAACAGAATTTGAAAAAGGTCACATCAAAACAAAGAACATTGTTTGCTTGGAACCGATTCTTTTAACTAATGGGCAAGTTAAACAACAAACAAAAAAAAATTTATTTTATATCTTTTCATATAGAATTTAACAAATATATATATTGTCTTTTAAAACAGAATTTCGTCGATAGATATTGAGAGCAAATTAATTATCTCTCCTGAGCACGAAAAGGAACTTTTTAATGATCGACATAAGTTTGATTTGGTTGTGTACCACAACCAGGATTCATCTTATGTTTCAGAATCTAAATCAGTAGTAAATAAATCAATTATCCCGCAGTCTTCGTTGACCTATAATAGTAACGATACTATGCAATATTTGTATAAAGCAATTTTTGATACAGAATTTACGAAAAGATTAAAACGAAATCCAGTATTATTAAATGGAGGGTTCAACGCTTGGTTTCGTTTGACAGGTGAAGCAGGAATTGAACGCAATACAGATAATACTATAAAAAATAATACACAAAATATTATAAAAATTAATAAAAATGAACGGGAAAATAATAATCTGTGGCGTGATGAAAATGACCAGAGGTATTTACATTATTTGATATTATAAAAATCAAAATCAAAATAATTCTATAAAAAACAATTGGATATTGGGATTATTTTTCTTACATCTTCATATGAATTTTAAGAATTATGTCGTCCTCTCCTCAAAAGCAAGAATTTATAGATCCTTATGATGTTAATAATACTGGTGGTTATATCAAAAGCTATATGGACTTTGTGAGTTATTTTATAATTTGATTTATTTAATATTTTATTAATAAATATTTTTATTTTAATATTTTATTGATAAATATTTTATTTTGATATTTTATATTTATTCAATTAATGCAAATTTTTAATTTTTATAATTTTTTATAGTATTCACAACCTAGTGGTTCACAAATTCAGTCTATGACAGGATTAAATTATTCAAGCAATCAGACCTATAATAATAATAATAATAATAATAATAATGTTTACAGTTCAGATTCAGAATTTACTATTCCTCCACCAAATAAACCATTACCTTCACCTACGGTTAATAAATCGACAACTTCGCAAACAAATAATAATAATAAAAGTTCGCTAAAACGTCGTAAAACTATATTCGATCATCCTTATTATGGTTTTAGTGAAGTAAATAACCCAGAATATATAAAACCACCACCAATACCACCAAAACCAAAAAAACCATTACCACAAACTCCTGTGTCAGTTTCAAATGAACATAATGAAAATATTTCTACTATTTCTATGAATTCAGTACCTCACAATAACAATAACAATATTCAAACTCTTATACCAAATCGAACTTCATCTATGGAACAAAATCATCATCGTCTTCCAACTTCAGAAAGTAGTTTTTCTCAATTGGGATCCGGAATTGGAACTACTGGTTTAAAGAATTTAGGAAATACTTGTTTTATGAATTCCACTATTCAATGTTTGAGTGGTACAGTTCCATTTGCTAGATACTTTTTGGATGGTAGTTACAAACGACATATAAACAAACTTAATCCTTTAGGTTCTAAAGGTGTATTGGTTGAAGCATTCGCAGAATTAATTCGAGTAATGTGGAATGATAAATATACTTTCGTTTCACCGATATCATTTAAAGAGGCCATTGGTCGTTTTGCACCACAATTTTCAGGATCAGATCAACATGATTCACAGGAATTTCTTGAATTTTTGTTAGATGGTTTACATGAAGATTTAAATATAAAACAAAAAATTAAAGAGTTAACACCAACGGAAGAAAAACAATTGGAAAGTTTACATGCTGGAATAGCATCAGAAATAATGTGGGAAAGATATTTGAGACAAAATAATTCTGTAATTGTTAGTTTATTCCAAGGTCAATTCCGTAATCAATTGATATGTTCTTTCTGTAAGAACACATCTACAACATACAGTGAATTTATGTATTTATCATTACCTATTCCAAAAGAACGTAAAGGAGAACAAATTAATTTAGAAATGTGCTTGAAAAATTTCGTCAAAGAAGAGATTTTGGATGGAGATAATTCGTGGTTTTGTCCTAGATGCAAATGCCATAGGCAGGCCACCAAACAACTCACAATTTCACGATTGCCAGATGTTTTATTAATACATCTTAAAAGATTTTCATTCAATGGACCATTTAGAGATAAATTAGATACATATGTAGATTTTCCTATAAGGAATTTAGATTTAACCGAATATATGCCATATGAAATGACACAAAAAACGAAGAATAATATTCCAGGAATGGGAGGATTAAATAACTTTAACAACGTTCAGCAAACGGGACCTTATGATTTATATGCAGTTTCAAATCATTATGGTAGCTTAAATGGAGGACATTATACAGCTTGTGTGCGAAATGGATATAGACAGGAATGGCATAATTTTGATGATAGTCGTGCTTCTGTGTGTGATGTAAAAAATGTTAAGGTATTTTAATGCATCACAACAAAATATTCCAAATTTTTAAATAAAATTAACAAATGAACTAATTTTGATTAAAAATCTTTATATTTTTCAGAGTCGTGCTGCATATAATTTATTTTATGTACGGAAAAGCATTAAATAATGAATATTGTAAGATTTTTACAAAGATTTATCTTAAGATTTTAATTTATTTTTTTATTTACCTTTTAATATTAACAATTTTTATCTATTATTATTTTATTGTTATTATTTATGATAGAAACAACTAGGAAGTAGGACTGGAGGCAGCCATGATTTTTTTTATTTTCTCTTCTTTGTCTCATTAAAGATAAAATAAATAAAATTCAAATAATATTTCTGTATGAAATTTAGATTATCTATTATTATCATTATCATTATTATCATTATCATTATTGTCATTATTATTATTTATGACAGAAACAGCTATGAGGTTGATTTAGAAGCAGCAATGATTTTTTTATTTTCTCTTCTTTGTCTCATTAAAGATAAAATTCAAATAATATGTAATTTCAGTAACAGAATGTAAAATAAATTAAGTTTTTATTATATTTTAAAATCTTTGTTTCATTCTTGATGAAATAACTTTTAAATTAGCATGGACTTTACCAGGTGGACTACCTAATATTAATGACACAATTGCATCTTTTGCAACTTTAATATTTTGAAAGGATCCAAGAATATGAATTGACCTTTAAAAAATATATAAATATATAAATATTATAAATATTATAAATATATAAATATATAAATATATAAATGTATTAAAAATTGTACAATTATTAATTATTTATTATGTTTACAACTTACGTTTCTGCCAAAACTATTCTAGTTTTTGACGTGTTTTCGATAGCATATTTCACTGCACCATTTTTACCTGCAATCCGTCCAATTGCACGTGATAAATGATCACCTTCTAAAGATTTAACTAAGAATTATTAAGAATTATTAAGAATATTAGGTAGTTTAGCACTTCAATTAACTTCTTTATTTAAAAATGTAATGAAAAAATGTAATGAAAAAAAGAAGATTAAATAAATTACCATCTTTAATATCAAAAGAATCAATATAGAGGTCATCTACACGTAATATTGTTATTGCATCCTAAAATTTCCAATCTTATGAGAAAGATAATATTTTGATAAATTTTAGAATTTTGTATTTAGAATCTTTACTCACATCAACATCAAACCCCAACATAAAAGCTTTGAGAAAATCCTCAGCTTTTTGAAGTGAACATGGGTCATCGGTATATTTTGATGTCTAATTTTTTTTTATTTTTTTAAAAGATTAAATATTATAAAATATTATAAATAAATATTATAAAATGATTATCATAAAATAGAAATCAATGAAAATAATGATTTAACCTTTAATTCAACACGTTTTGATCGAGTATTCATTCGAACTTGTAAATTTAAATGTCTCACAAGTGGATCATAGATTTTTTCCCATTCTTTTTTTAAAGGAGTGAATCTATTTGGAGGAACAGATATTCTTCGTATTTGTGACAATCCACCCTACGTATAGAATAATATGTGAATTTCATATCTCTAGGAATTAAGGAACTTTTCGATTATTATTATGAATTTTTTTTAAAAAAAAAAAAAAAAAATTAGTTACATTCAATTCGTAATTTTTAGCTGGACGAAAATTTGGTTTGTTGACATTTTCAATGGGTTTATTATCTATTATCATATCATTTCCCCCAGTATTCTTTGTTTCCGCTTCTACAGAATCGATCGAAGTTGGAGTAAATTCTGAATCTATTATCATAGACGATTCTTCTTGTTTAGATTTATTTTTTAAAGTTGCCATTTTTTTTTTTTTTTTGAAACAATTTTTATCAAATCCACATGATTTCCAAAAAGTTTATCACCGATTTAAGATTACCATTTTGAGTTTATTTTTTTAACGTGATTTGACTATGACAAAAATTATTGATGATTCACGATAATTTAATAGTTACAGGTTATCATTTTAATATATCTCTTTAGAGTTTTTTATTCGTTTCGAAGATTAAATTAAGAACTTATGGATATTAACAATTGCGATACGAACAGTAAACACAAATTCATAATGCCCTTTTTAAATTTGGTAAGAAAATTGACTAGAATAAGTTTCTTTTGTAAGAAATATTCAATTTATTTTATTTATTCAATTTATTTAATCTATTTAACTCCAGTATTTAAAAATGATGTCATTTCATGCTGTAACTGTATAAAGTTAATGAAACCCTGAATTATTTATAAAACGTAATTATGATAGCGAACTCGCGCAAATAATTTTTTTAAAAAAATGTTAAACACGTTCGTGAAACATTAAATTTGGTTGCTCTTTCCGATTCATTGTTAATATTTTTAATTAAATCAAATTTGTTTGATTGGTTATAATTTATTTGATTGGTTATACTATACATTTTGTAACATTTTTTGTTATGTTATGTGTTATGTTTTGTTATGTTATGTGTTATGTTTTATGTTAGTGTGTCACATTTGTTTCGTGTTCGTCACATTTGTCACATTTATCATCTCATTGGTATTTTTCAATTATGCGTATAAATTGTATAAATTGTATAAATTGAATAAATTGAAAAGTAAAAAATACTACATAATAAATGTTTATCTTGATAATACATGTACTTGAGGTCTGACAAAAATTTTTATTTGTGAGTAAAAAGAATTCGAATTTATCTATAAAATTTATATGCCGAATGTGCCGGAAACGCCGAATTACTACAATGCATGTGGTTTATCAAAATTATCAAAATTATCAAAAGTATTATAATTTTGACTAAAAGCTATACTAAAATAATAATAGAAAACATTACCCAAAAATATTATAATATATATATATGATATGATGTGACACCCACTTAAATTGTTATTATCCTAATTGTTACGCCCTTGAATTCTTTATTACTTAATTACAATTCTTTATTTGATGAGAAAAAAAATATCATATTCATTTTCTTTTCGTTTATTTAATGTTTGACGTTTGATGATGTTTGATGTTGAAATTGTACTTTATCAATCACGTGTTGCTTATTTCTCCTGCTTTTACTAAAAGACCCGATTAAAAAAATACTCCCTCAATTAGTAATTATTGTGTCTTTGAAAATTTTTTATCACTTTTCATACATTATTACACCATTTCTAAATATCACTTAATTATTTTCCTTTTTCCGAAAATTTTATCATATAAAAAAAAATTTACTATTTATTCTAATTTTAATTTATTCTATTGATCGAACGATTATTTAAGCCACTTTCACTAAAAAAAAAATTTTTTTTTATTTTTATTATTATTTATTATTATTTTTTTTTTTACTTTAGTTAACTTTTAATTAAATAAATTCTTTTACAGTTTATATATAAATAATAATAGTGTAGTGTTGTCAAATATCTTTTTTATTCTCTTTAATCGGATTTTTTAAAAAAAAAACCAGATTTAATTCTTGGTTCTTCTTAGTTTCAATAAATAGCAGTCTTGATTGTGATTATCTCTTTTTCATTTCTTTCCTCTAGACGGTTAATACAATACTACCAAAAAAAATAATTTGATAGTTATTAACCGGCAAAAAAAAAGTAAAACGTTTCTTTGTTGTCCCTCCCTCCCGCCAAAGAAACTTATAAATTTCATATCTTCTTCCATCATTTATAAACTAATTCTTCTATCTCAAAGAACGTTTATTATTGTTTTTCTTGTAAAAACTAATGAATCCTATTCAAAAAAATTAATATCTTCAATTTTGTAAGTAAAATTATTTTTATATTTATTGTATTTATTATATTTATTATATTTATTATATTCATTATAATAATTATTATAATCATTATTCATGTTTTTTTTTTTTCAGTTATCTTTTCTTCCTTTTCTTCCTCACACTAACTTTTGTTTTTTTGTTTTCCTTTATTATTTTTTCTAAAATATATATATATTCACGCCTTCTGTAATTATCAGAATACCACTATTTACATTGTTCCTCCACTTTCTGATCATTCATTGAGTTTCTCCTTATTCCATTTGTTCGATTTTTGATTCACATTAATATTTTTTTTTTTACTAAAAAGAAAAAGAAAAATATAAAAATATAAAAATATATTAGAATATGACATCACCAGATAACTCCGATTCCTCCCTNAAAAAACCAGATTTAATTCTTGGTTCTTCTTAGTTTCAATAAATAGCAGTCTTGATTGTGATTATCTCTTTTTCATTTCTTTCCTCTAGACGGTTAATACAATACTACCAAAAAAAATAATTTGATAGTTATTAACCGGCAAAAAAAAAGTAAAACGTTTCTTTGTTGTCCCTCCCTCCCGCCAAAGAAACTTATAAATTTCATATCTTCTTCCATCATTTATAAACTAATTCTTCTATCTCAAAGAACGTTTATTATTGTTTTTCTTGTAAAAACTAATGAATCCTATTCAAAAAAATTAATATCTTCAATTTTGTAAGTAAAATTATTTTTATATTTATTGTATTTATTATATTTATTATATTTATTATATTCATTATAATAATTATTATAATCATTATTCATGTTTTTTTTTTTTCAGTTATCTTTTCTTCCTTTTCTTCCTCACACTAACTTTTGTTTTTTTGTTTTCCTTTATTATTTTTTCTAAAATATATATATATTCACGCCTTCTGTAATTATCAGAATACCACTATTTACATTGTTCCTCCACTTTCTGATCATTCATTGAGTTTCTCCTTATTCCATTTGTTCGATTTTTGATTCACATTAATATTTTTTTTTTTACTAAAAAGAAAAAGAAAAATATAAAAATATAAAAATATATTAGAATATGACATCACCAGATAACTCCGATTCCTCCCTCTCCTCTCTATCAAAATTTGTCAACCTATTTCGTGTTGGCAAACAAAAGATTAAAACCGCAAATTCAATGAAAAGGTCTATAACATCTAAAGTTTCCGCTGCCACCGTTTCATCTGTCAAGTCAATAGCTTTTAAACGTTCGAAATCTTTGACAGATGACTCCAACGAAATAAAGTCAACTAATAAAAACCGTCGAAATGGCACTATCTTCGACCCAAATATCTCAAATTGGATTGACGACGGTGATGATTTTTCTGAAAAAGGTTTAATACCTTCGATTTTATTTAGTCAAAATGATATTTGTGAATTGGCTTTAATATCAAAGGCTTCATGTAAACCATCTCAACGGGTAGAACCTTTTAATGTGAATAATGTAAAGGATTCTTGCTTAAAAGATACTTATATTGTACGTGGATCAATTGAACATTTTGCCTACATAAGAACTCTACGTAAAATACGAGAACGGCAAAGACCATCATATCAAATTGTCACGTTGAATAGTATAATAAATAAACTTTCGGAAACCTACGAATTTCCGAAATTTCAACGTGAAGAATTGCGTCAATATAAAATCCGGGTATATGAGACCAGTAAAAGAAATTATAGTAGTGGAAACTCAAGTGATTCAAACTATAGCTCAATTAAATCTACTACAACTTTATGTCCGTCAGAATCAAAGCGAATTGATACGACGGCTACTATTAAAAACAAATTGAACGCATTCCTCGCGGAATGTCATGTCGGATCACCAATTGTTATGAAATATAGGCCATCCTATGCAACAACGAAGATTGTTACAGTATTTGATGATAAATTAAGCCAACTTGTTGAAAGAGATTTACCATTAGCACGTAAAAAAAGAAGATTAAGTAAATCTAGTATTGCCAATACTCTTGTCAGAACTTCTTCATCAAATTCATCAACATCTTCATTATCTTCGTTAACAACTCTTAACGATTCTTATGAAACCATAAAATTTTTCGGCGATACTTTGGAATTTCCGCCAATATTTAAGGAATTATCAGAATTTTTAAACGTTAAACAATCGAATGACATTTATGAAGAAGACGAAGGAGCTGATGTGGAAGATAATGTTCCTTTATTTGTTCTTAAAGAACAATTTAAGTATTCTGGAAGAGGATGCGGTACTACATCCCAAAAATCATCAAATTTAAGTTTAATCGTTGGAGAAAATGGAGGTCGATTGACTTTGACTGTATAAATCTTCAAGGATGGATTGACGTATATCTGGAAATTAGAGTATGTCATTATTAATTCATTTTTTGAAAATTGTACATACGTCTTTGTACATGGAAGGATAAATCCAAAAACATTATGTTACGCGCATAAGTTTAGTATTCCTGGTATTTCTTGAATTTTTTTTTTCGAATGCATTTATTTGTTAAAAATTATAGATTGGAGTATATATTTTAGGATAGAAAGGTTTGATGTTTTGTATACGCGTATAACAACAGTAGCATTTGGTCTTGTTGTGTTGTGATAAATAAAGAATGAATCATATTCAATTCTAAAAGAAAGATAAATTACTATTTTCTTTTTGGTTAACAATACTTGAATTGTATTATCGTTAGGGTACAAAATAACAAAAAAAAAAAAATTTATATCTGGTAAATTAGATTGTTTATAGTTGGTTTACATTTTTTTTACATTTTTATATTCTTTAATTTTAAATTTTTAGAATCCTTTTATTTTTATATCCTTAATGTTTGACAAATATATTTTTATACAAAGAAAGAAAGAAAATTAAGTATTCTTACATTTATTATTACATTCTCAAAAAATTATTTACTATTATATATATATATGTATATGTATAAATATTTTAAGCATTTTCTTAGAAAGAAATTATCAGATTTAAATGGAAATTCCATTAAAATAAAAAAAATTAATCTTACACATTCATTAACCTATACTTAAATTGTCTTTTTCTTCGTTTACATTTCTTACATTTTCATATTCATATATTTCAAGTATTCAAGATTATGAAAATCTTGAAAAATATATTATTTTTAATCTCGTTTTTTCATTATAACAGATAATTAAAGTTTATCAATATTTATATAATTATATCATTATATTACGTTAAAAATAAAAATAAACATAAGATTTGCGCAAAGAATTTTAATAAATAAATTTAGAAGTATTTAATGATGGTTTTTAGCCAAAGACTTACTTAAATTATAATTCCGCTGCATATCATACCATAAGAAATTTGTAAGTTGACTATGTGACATTTTACATTATGCATAATCTCTTAGGGTTGTACATTTATGCATCAAAAGATGAAATATGACATAGATATCAATCTTATTTATTTTATTTTGAGAAAAGAATAATAAGGTAATTTCGAAAAAACATCTACAGTTCTATATATACAGTTCTTTTATCATCTTAAATTTCATTACGTTCGATAAAAATTAAGATTCAAAGATTCTTTCTTGTGATACCCATTTTTAATATTTTATTTAAAAATTACCTGGTATTTAATCTATTTCATAATCATATAAAAAGGGATTCGATCAGGTTTATAAAAAAATATATATATGTATTTTCAGGCATAAAATTATTATTAATTATTCAACATTTGAACACGTTTTACGTCACTTCCGCGTTTGTCAGTTGATTATGTGTTAAACGTGTGAAAAAAGTCTAAAAAGTCTAGAAATTTATTCGATATAAATATATATTGCATAATTAATAATCATAATATTGTCTTTTATTGTCTTTTATTGTCCTTTATTGTCTTTTATTGTTTATGTGGCGCATAAATGAAAAGTCTCTTAAATTAGCGTCGACTTTTAAGATTAAACAATTAAATATTAAATCCAAATCGCGTGATCAAAAATATTTTAAGGATATTTTTATTTATTACCATTTTTAGGAAATATGAAAAGATAAACTTACATTAAACATTATATCGATTAAAAAAATTCGATAATTTAATGAATTAATGAGTTAGACAAAATTCTATTTTTGTATTTCTCATTAAAAATAAATATAAATCGCGTCATTTTCTCTTAAATCTTTCTTTTTAATATTTTTGATATTGTCATAAATAATTTGTTCCAAACTTAATTTTTATTACATAAATAATTTCTATTAAAAGATTAAACGGTATTTTTGCCGATCATAATCAGAACTCCGGATTGAACTTGCTGGGGTTTTTTTCTCATAAGAAAAACGCCAAGATTTTTCTAAAATTCGACTTTGCATCCCTACCACAATAATTGTAACTATAATTATAAATTATTCATTATGATATCGTTGCACATTGATGTTTTGACATATGTCTTTTTTTTTTAAAAAAAAAAAAAAAA
>PQFF01000265.1:75582-108651 GCA_003547095.1 Diversispora epigaea | reverse complement strand
TTTTTTTTTTAAAAAAAAAAAAAAAACAGAATTGAATTTACTTTGAAAACAAGATTTTCAATGACAAAAGTTATCAAAAAAAATGCAAATTTATATTTTGTTTTTAATAGGTATAAATTCGGATAAAACTTTACCGTTATTATTGTTATTAAAATATCCGCTTTATCATTGTTATGTCATTGTTAAGTTATTGTTAAGTTATTTATTATCTTATATTATCGGTGATGCAAGATTAAACTAAAAAACAATCTCGTTAAAAGGAATACCCATCTATATAACTTATTTCATATGAATAAATTTACTATAAATGTCAATTTTCTTTAATATTTACACAGCCATTCTGCCATAATTATTATCAATGATTTATATTAAATTATTTATTATTTTAGATTATTTATAATTTTATTCATTTTATTCATTGTACAAAGTCAATTGTATATTACTTTGTTAGGAGTATTCCATCCATTCAAAGAAATCCTCCCAATGCATTAAGTTTCTACCCGTTCAAAAAATTTTTTTCTTTGATGAACAAGGAAACGCCAACAACAAAATATAGAAATTTGTAATGTAATCATTGTTATCCCACATGAATGCAGTGAATAATGAAATACAAGCAATAAAGCAATACAATAAATAAAGTAATTCAAGCCACTACATGTGATTTAAAATGATAATGATTTGACTCAGGTCCATTATTATATTAATTAATTAATACATACATGATAATTAATATAATTAATATACTTCATTAATACTTAATATATTAAATGTTCTATATTCGAATATATCACTTAATAAATTGTAATCACATTATCACTATTATAATTTATTATGCTAATAAATTAAGGTTATTTTTATATAAAGATAATGCGAGATAACCATTTTTAATATTTACAAACCCGCTAATATCCATTATACCACAATGTGTTCCAATTAATTCTTTTTATTTGTAAAAAAAAATATTCTAGAAATCTTTTTATCATAAAATCTGTAGAATCTTAGATTATTAATCGGAATTAATTCCTTGACTCCGCGTTTTTCTTGGCTGTATTAATTTATAAGGCCTTTTTTAGTTAAATGGAATATTTCATTGTATTAATGAAAGAAACCCATAGGCCGCATTTTATTATTATTATTGCACGAAGTTATTGCACATATTATATGCAACAAAGTGATAATTAAATATTGTGTTATATTATTTTCATTAACACCAGTCATTAAAATTATCTAATACCTCATTGTGAGACATTACCAAAATAAGAAAATCTTAATTAACTGTTATTATTCGTTATTAAAAAAGCATTTTGGTGTTATGTAAATAATGTATTGTCTTTTTTAATACTGTTTGCTCATTATCTCAATTCTCATTGTCAATTCAGTCTAAACGCTTTACTATTCTTAATACTTTACATATTATTCTTTGATTACACAAAATAGAAAATTCTTATTCATTTTGTACATTTCAATATATGAATTCGATTTTTTTTGTGAATATTTTTCGTATGTTCATACGACAATAATAGTTAGCACAACTATAGAAATTATTCCAATTTTTTTTCTTTCACAATAATCGAATATATAAATGTAATTATCCAAATATATACGCGGGCATACTTATAATAACAATCTCCGTATTAAGACCGGAATGATTTAGATAATAAGTTCGAGAAATAAGCATTTTTTAAATAATATTTTTTTGGTTAAATTCATCTTACAATTTTTCGTGTATAAATGGTTTGATTAAAAGTTATTATTTTGGTTATAATTGTATTACTTGTATTGGATTAATTCAATCATATAACAATCTAAAAAATAAACTAACCAGGATTTGATTGTTTACATGATCTAAATAATCTTTGTTTGTATGATTATTCTTAAAAAACTTAATAGAAAATATTCATGAACTTATTGATAGAACATTTAATCTTTCTTCACAGATAAAAAATACAGTAATTATTATAAATATATATCTAGTAACAATACTATTCATGCCTGACTTAACACTACACTTTTTTTTATCCCTTGAAATTAATTAGGTCAATGAATTTTTTCCCATTGTTACCTTTTATGTATGTAGTAACAAATTATGCAAAAATTATAAGCCTCAATGAGCAAAGTGATAGTATTTATCTGAAAGAGATGTTGAATTTTTAATACATCACAGAAAACTATCAAATACACATTATAATTTCTTCAAAATACTATAAAGCATTGTTACTATCACAAGGTCAAAGTTATGTAATAAATGATGCAAATAACACATGTCAATCCATGCCTATTTGTGAATGATCTACAAATATTTAAGTCAAATGATCAAAAATTAACAAATTAAATCTATTGTTCTATACTATTAAATTATTATTAAATTACTATAGCACCAAATTCCAAGTTCCAAATTATTTTATTATGCTAAATTAATTTGGACATATATAACCTATACTATACAGTACCTATTTGTTTATACAGCATCTATTTATCTATATTAAATATTAATAATATAGCTATAAACTTCAAGTTACTACTAGGTAATTACTTAATTACTACTTTTGCTTTTAAAATAAATATGTTTAAATTGAGATAATAAATAATTAATTATAATATATTATATAAAATTAAAAAATTCTATAATATTCACAACTAATAAATACTCTTGACAAAAGTAAAACTGAAAATAATATAATATTAATTATATTACAATTAAAATTATTAACTTTAAAATAAAATAAAAAAGTATAATATTAAATTTAAGTTATAATTTATATTTTATATTATAATAATTAAATCAAATTTATTAATTTTTTTTATAACAAAAAGTTTATTTCAAAATACAAATATTTTATTTGTTTATTTAATTGTTCTGAAGTAATACAAATAAATTTTATTTAATATTTAAATATAAATATTATAAGTTAATAATTAAATTTTATATATTTATAAAAATTATTAATATTTTTTGAAATAATTACATATAATTTTAAAAAAATCGGTTTTTTATAAATAAAAAATCTATTTGTAACCACCGGTGATAGTCACCATTGGACAAAATTAGAATTTACCTGGGCAAAATTAAGGTTAGGGTTAGATAATTTTGCCCGGTGGTGACAGTCACCAATGGTAACAAATAGATTCACTCTTTTATAAATTAATTTTTTTTGTATATTTACCTTTTACATTCATTAAAGTAAATTTAAATTATTGTTTTAACAAAATCTTGTTTCAAATTTTATTGAAAGTAAATTCAAATTAATATTTTTTAAATAGTAATAAATTAATAATATTTTTTGTTAATCTTTATTTAAAACAATTAATAAAATATATAAAAAATGTAATTTTATTATATTGTTTTAAATATTTTAATATAATTTTATTACATTATATATATTATATTACTTGTTGAATAAACAAAAACAGATAAAATTTTTGAATTTGCAAATAAGCAAGAAAATTTGTAAATAAACAGGAGGATTTGTAATGATTTACAAATAAACAAGAAAATTTATAACCGATTTGTGACAAGAAAATTTGTATCTAATTTATAAATAAATTAAGCTAATTTGCATTAAAAATTTTGTTAATTTTTGAACATTCAACATGTATATATTATCAAAATTAATTTAATCTTGACTCAATTCTTAAAATTTCAATTTTTAATTTTAATTAATTATATTAATTATTAGTAAAAATCAAATTTTGTCACTTAATTTTAATTTTTTAATAAATATATAAAAAAATTATTAATTATTATTTAATACTATTTTTAAAAGAATTTAAAAAAAAAAATAGTAAATATTTTTTTTAATAAAATAATATACTAATTTATATTAGAGTAAATCTATTTGTCACCAGTGGTGACTGTCATTAAGCAAAAAAAAAATTTTTAAGTTACCGTTCACATGATAAAAAATTGTAAATTCGCAATTATGTATTTATCAAATGATATATTATTTATTATGAACTTTATTATAATCATAAATTCGCAAATGTATTTATCAAATGATATGTTATTTATTATGAACTTTATTATAATCATAATAAAATTGCAAGAGTTATAATGGATTACATTAGTTTGTTTTCTAACCTAATTCCAAAAACCATTTCTTTTGATGGGAAAAACCAATATACTCCTTGTTTACCGTCATCTCATCATCCTATTTTTAAACCACTTCGCTATTAATAACTATCCTCTATTGTTTGCAAGTCGGTGCATAATGACCAATTACCCCACATTTGCCACACTTGTTTTGAGATTTTTTGTTTTTAAATTGTTCAGTACTGCTTTTGAAACGTTTAACTGGAGGTCGACCTTTCTGCCGTCTCTCAATTGGATTTTCAACTTGGCCAAGATCAAAATTTTCCTTATCATTATCTTTGATATGCAACTTTTGTTCTACTAATTTTTGTTCTTCAACTAACCAATCGTTGAGGCTTTTTTTAAGACGATAGAGAGATTCACCACCTGCCTCAACTATACTTGCATGCAAAATTATTTTGGGGTTCCGAAATTAGTATTTTGAGGAAAAAAGTCGAAATAGTTTTTCATAGAAGACGAAATTATTTTATTTAAAACCCGAAATTTTTTGATCACCCAGATTTATTCTTTGATTAAAGATACATATAACTGGATACTTTTTTTACTTCTATATATAGAATAGATTCTGCATAAATCTTGAAAAGTTGAAATACCTCAAAAATCCAAAATCAATTTTGAAAACATGTATAGCCTCAACTGCAGATCGAACTGCCTTCCGAACAAGATTAAAAGTTTCTCCATAATCACGTCGTTTCTGAACTGTACGGCAAACTTCTGAACCAAAGACATCGTAATCATGAATTTTGGTAATATGACACATCTGAAAAAGTAAAGGACATAAACAGTCTTCATTTTGTACTGAACCAGTATTCATCATATAGGGTTGTTCGTCTAAACATAGGTCTTGCATTTTTTCATTGTTATACCAGTGTCTAGAAATAAGAGTTACATGAAAAAATGCATTATTATCAATAGAAAATATGTGCCAAAAATGTTGACAAATCAAACCAAAGTTAACAAGTAACATGCATGTACATAAATGTGACCGATCATCAAGAATTATAACAAAGTTGACATTAACACAATGCCGCCGTTGAACTTTATATGTCTTAATAATGTCGTTTGGAGGAAGGTCTTCCAGAAGAGAGGTCAGGTGAATTTGTTGTGTATCGTAGCTTTCTTCAACGTGCTTATTATCAAGTGATTCTCCAGTTTCTATTATTGTGTGATAATAAAGTGATTGTATAATTTTATGCCTTTGTCGTGAAAGCATTTCTTCAGTAAGATACTTCTTGAGAATACGGTCAATTTCGGGAAAACATTCTGCAAAAGCACCGCTCAACTGTGCACTTGCATTAGTATAGTACCATTCATTGTAGTTAACATATTGTGCTTCATCTTTTAATCGCAGATCCAAAATAGTAGCAAGTTCACAAAGACTAGGACGGCCTTGAAGAACGTTTTTTATTACTGAATTTTCACTTTCAATACAAAATGTCGATGAGATACCAGCAGTGAAAAATTTAGTTATGTATGCTTTAGCCCACTTTTCTTTGCTAGAATAAAGCTCGGAATTAAGATAATTAGCTGCTTTGGGGTATGTTGTAATAAGTTTACTCCATTGGATATCAAATCCAGTAGGAGAAAGATCATTCCGACACAAATAAAAATCTTTTGCAAAATCATTATAGGAAATACCGAGAGGAACCTTGAGATTGTGCATGAGATTTTGGGAAATATGGTAAATACAATGAAGTGGATATACATCACTGTATTGACTATCTATGGCAGCATCCATTCCGGGATCAGCATTAGTAATAAAAACTCGTGGAGCATGATTTGTAGCTTGCAAAGTGGAGGTGAGAAGCCATTCATAAGTTTCTTTAGTTTCATCATTTACCAAAGCTTGTATAACAAGATGGGAACAGAAGTGATTATCAACAGCTATAAACAAGGAAAGTGACATGTTAAATTGGTTAGTTTTATGTGTGTTATCGTTCAAGATAACATCATGATAGGTCATTCACAGTTGAACTTGCTCTGGCGACATCCAAAATACTTTATCTAAGCTTTTTGTTTCATTATTGATCTCCCAAAATACTTCCCATCCCAGTTCCTCAGATTTTTTAGCAAGTAGCTGTTTTAGAAGGTTTGATGCATCATTTTCTTGCCAGTCCGTCACTTTATATTTTTGTATTAAATTATGTAGATCGCGGGAATATATCATAATATTAGGAAACTTAGCAGACAGAAGTCTGCGTTGAATTGTTGCACTAAAGTTTCCTTCGGCTGTATCACTGGTCGAATGAACAAAAATCGGAATCCTATTGATGGCGGAAATATGCATAAATCGGACATCCTATTTGTGAAAATTCATAAATCGGAAATTCCTATTTATAAATCAGAAAAAATCGACTGCCTATATTTAATAAATCTTAGCAAATTTAGCCATCAATCGGAATCCTATTCATGATAAAACCGTCCTATTTTTTTCCATTCGACCAGTGTATAAAAGCAAATTTCTCATACAACAGCTTCGGGTAATGTTCAATTTTTGGTAGCATATGTATTAGTTATAGGGTTGAGTGGATGATTATGATTAATATTCAATGATGTTATATTAATAATTGCTGCTTTTTTTGAAAAGTTTATATTAACATGCCAAGGGCATTCAGTATGTTTTGATTTGCTATTTCATTGATTTTCTAGAATTACAGACNGACATGTTAAATTGGTTAGTTTTATGTGTGTTATCGTTCAAGATAACATCATGATAGGTCATTCACAGTTGAACTTGCTCTGGCGACATCCAAAATACTTTATCTAAGCTTTTTGTTTCATTATTGATCTCCCAAAATACTTCCCATCCCAGTTCCTCAGATTTTTTAGCAAGTAGCTGTTTTAGAAGGTTTGATGCATCATTTTCTTGCCAGTCCGTCACTTTATATTTTTGTATTAAATTATGTAGATCGCGGGAATATATCATAATATTAGGAAACTTAGCAGACAGAAGTCTGCGTTGAATTGTTGCACTAAAGTTTCCTTCGGCTGTATCACTGGTCGAATGAACAAAAATCGGAATCCTATTGATGGCGGAAATATGCATAAATCGGACATCCTATTTGTGAAAATTCATAAATCGGAAATTCCTATTTATAAATCAGAAAAAATCGACTGCCTATATTTAATAAATCTTAGCAAATTTAGCCATCAATCGGAATCCTATTCATGATAAAACCGTCCTATTTTTTTCCATTCGACCAGTGTATAAAAGCAAATTTCTCATACAACAGCTTCGGGTAATGTTCAATTTTTGGTAGCATATGTATTAGTTATAGGGTTGAGTGGATGATTATGATTAATATTCAATGATGTTATATTAATAATTGCTGCTTTTTTTGAAAAGTTTATATTAACATGCCAAGGGCATTCAGTATGTTTTGATTTGCTATTTCATTGATTTTCTAGAATTACAGACTTCTTGGGCTCATAACTGCCTTAATGATCGCATGCATAAGTGCACCGCTTACAAATTTGTTCTGGTGGAGGACCCCGATCATTTCTAGTTTTAATGATTACGAATTTCTCTTGCCAGGCATATTCATGAAGATATTTATCAACATCATCCCATATTTCAAAGACTTGCCCAACAAAAGGTACTACAATGGCTTGTTGTAAAAGTAAAGAACTAAAATTTGGATTGTAAAGTGAGAGGGCCGAAGATATATAAAAAGTACAGTATAAAAATTAGGAATATATACTTTGTAATATTGCTAATTGAGTTTTCTAATGG
The DNA here is from genome assembly GCA_003547095.1 of Diversispora epigaea. Lineage (NCBI taxonomy): Eukaryota > Fungi > Glomeromycota > Glomeromycetes > Diversisporales > Diversisporaceae > Diversispora > Diversispora epigaea. Next base: position 100,828 of record PQFF01000265.1, on the reverse strand, counting down.
TATACTATTATCAGGTAGTATTGTTTCATTATTGTTATTGTTATTAGGTTGGGTTTTGTCATTAATACTAAGCAGTGTTGTTTCGTCGTTACTAGGCAGTGTTATTTCTTTGTTACAGCTATATCATGTCATTTTATTATGATTATTATGTTGTTTGTTTTTTCATAAATCTTTAGTTTTGTTTTTTCGCAGTTTACATCTTGTTTTTTCTTTTATTTTTTTGTGATCTTGCTTTGGTTGTGGTCTGCTTTAGTCTTTGGTTGCAATCTTTTTTTAGTCTTCAGTTGTGATTTTGCTTTAGTCTTGCTTTAGTTTTTGATCGTGATATTGTTTTGGTTTCCGGTCGTCTTGCTTCAGTTTTTAATTGTGGTCTTGCTTTGGTCTTCGATCATGGTCTTACTTTGTCTTTGGTCGTGAACTTGTTTTGGTGTTTTGGTTGTGAACTTGTTTTGGTGCTTGGTCGTGATCTTGCTTTGGTCTTTGGTCATAAACTTGATCGTGATCTTTGATGTTTGGTCGTGGTTTTGCTTTAGTTGTCAAAGAAGTAACTTTGCCTAAAAGGCAACAAATTTTATATCAAAAAACTATAATATACCAAAAAACAAAAACGATAATATTTTATGAAAAAGTTTGTTTTTATAATTTTTATAAGATGCGATTTTATTGGTTGTTGTAATTATCATATGATTGGTGACTATCACCAGTGGTGACAACATCAGGAAATTTTTTATATCGGAGGTTATTGTAATAATTTCGTTTTCAAAGGTTATTGAAAGTTATCGGATCAATAACCTTCGCAAATATTATGTTTATTATGATAAAGTGAAGGTTATTGAAGGTTATCGATATCAATAACCTCCGGAGTATTACGTTTTATTAATAAAAATGAAGGTTTTCGGTACCAATAACCTTCGTAAATATTACGTTTATGTTGGAGGTATTCGAAGGTTATCGGAGTGAAGGACTTCGAAGGTTTACGTTTAAAAAAATTTACTGATGAAGTATACATGTTCCTAAAATTGATTTTGAATTTTTGAGATATTTCGACTTTTTGAGATTTATGCAGAATCTATTCTATATATAGAAGTAAAAAAATACCTAATTATGTGTATCTTCAATCAAAGAATAAATCTGGGTGGTCAAAAAATTTCGGGTTTTAAGTAAAATAATTTCGTCTTCTATGAAAAACTATTTCGACTTTTTTCCCCGAAATTGCAATTTCAGGGCCCCAAAATAATTTTGCATGCAAGTATAGTGACAAATACATTTTTCCTTTATATTAGTATTATAATATAAATTTTTTTATAACAAATGAAAATTTTTTTTCTTCTGTAATTAAAACTATATATTATCAGGAATTAAATATAAACATTCTAGTACGTTCAAAATACATCAATCTATAGCGTCTTACGAACACCACCTACGTTCATATAGCGTATTAAATATACTGTTCTAGTGCGTTCTCCGAACGCTTCGTATATATAGCGTACTAGAACACATCATTCTAATGTGTTCTCCAAACGTTTTTGTATATATAGCGTACTAGAACGTACCATTCTAGTGCGTTCTCTGAACGTTTTGTATATATAGCGTATTAGAACTATACTTGCACGCAAAATTATGCAATTTCGAGGAAAAAAGTCGAAATAGTTTTTCATAGAAGACGAAATTATTTTATTTAAAACCCGAAATTTTTTGACCATCCAGATTTATTTTTTGATTGAAGATACACATAACTGGATATTTTTTTTACTTCCATATATAGAATAGATTTTGCATAAATCTCAAAAAGTCAAAATACCTCAAAAATCCAAAATTAATTTTGGGAACATGTATAACTAGAACGCACCGTTCTAGTATGTTCTCCGGACGTTTCGTATATATAGTGTTCTAGAACGCCCCTATATAATTCCGGATAATGTTATTAAAATTATTAAATTAAATTAAATATAATTAAAATTAAAAAAAATTAAAATTAAGTTAAGATAAATTTTAATTTTTATTAATAATTGATATAATTAATTAAATCAAATATAATTAAAAATTGAAATTTTAAAAGTTGAATTAAGGTTAAATTAGTTTTAATAACATATATATATATATCATCAAAACTATTAAATTGAGTCAGATGCAATTAAAATCAAGAAAATTGGAATTGAGTCAAGGCTTATTTTGATTTTTATTAGTGATTAATATAATTAGTTAAGTCAAATGTAATTAAAAATTGAAATTTTAAGAGTTGAGTCAAGATCAAATTAGTTTTGATGACATATATAGACATATATAATTAGAACAATTACTTAATCTAAATTTATTAAATATTTATACTGGTTAAATAAACAAAAATAAATAAAATTTTTAATATAAATAAACAAGAAAATTTATAAATAGGTAAATAATTTATAAATAGATAAGGAGATTTGTAAATAATTTATAAATAAACAGGAAGATTTGTAATAATTCATAAATAAATAAAAAGATTTATAATCGATTTATAAATAAGCAAAGAGATTTATAATCGATTTATAAATAAGCAAAGAGATTTATATCTAATTTGTAAAGTTAAATTAATTTGCATTAAAAATTTTGTTAATTCTTAATTATTCAATATATATTATAAAATAAACTTAAATATCAAATTTGAGAAAAAAAAGAAAATTCTAAAAATTAATTATAAATGAAAAATAATATTTTTTAAAATTAATAAATAATATAAAAAAATAAAATAAAAGTAATAATAAAATCTTATAATTATTCTACTATATTAGATATTAATTAATTTTTATTAAATTTTTATAAAATAAAGTAAAATAAATTAATTTTTAAACTAAATTTTTTTTAAAAAAATTATAATTTTTATATTAAAATTTTTATTATTTTTTAATTTAGTTATTTTTGAAAATTTAAAATTAAAATTTTAATAATTTAAAAAATATTAATTATTTTTTAAATATAAACAAAGTTAACAAAAGTATATATAGACAAATATTATTAATTAATTAACAAAATAATTATAATTTTTTAAAATTTATTAAGTGATTCTAAATTTTTAAAATGAAGTATAGTTGAATTTGTATAAAAGCATAACTTATTTAAATACATAAAATTTTATGACCTGAGTTTAACAATATAAACTATAAGTCACGTATAACGTGTATATACATTATATTAAAAAATTCTAGATTCTATAGATATATACAAGTATAATTATATGTATCGATATATATATTTTGTATTACAGAATTTAAAAAATCACAGATTTTAAAATAATCAATTATTAAAAATTTACAATTTTTATTTAATTATTATTTTTTAATACTGAATTTATTTTTTTTATTAAATAACAATAACCTTTAGAATCTGTATAAGAATAAATTTCAATATTTATTATTATTTAATATTTATTTATTTATTTATTATATTTCTTTAATTTTTTTTGAAAAAAAAATATTTAAATACACTAAATAACTTGAAGAATTAAATAAATAATTAGGTTTATTCAATTACAAATTTATTAATTTGATTTTATAAATAAAAAATATAATTTTTATAAATTAAATTTTTTTGTAACATCAAAAATTTACATATGCATAACTGTTTATATACATAAATTTTGACAGCCTAACAGTATATTTTTATACAAGTTTAACTGTATATATAAATAAAAAAAATTTATAGATAATACACTATCAGAAAATTTTTATAAATAAAAATTTCTTTATAATAAATTAAATTAATTATATTAAAAATTTTATCAAATTTTGATTACTTAATATGTATTAACTAGCTCTATATTAGAAATTTTTTATAACAAAGGTTATTGAAATAATTTTATTTTCAAAGATTATTGAAGATTATTGAATTAATAACCTTCACAAATATTATATTTATTATGATAAAATAAAAGTTATTAAAGATTATCAATATCAATAACCTCTGCAATATTACATTTTATTAATAAAAATAAAGGTTTTCAGTATCAATAACCTTTGTAAATATTGTATTTATGTTGAGAGTATTCAAAGGTTATCAAAGTGAAATACTTCGAAAACTTATATTTAAAAAAATTTACTAATGTATAATATTGATTGAATGAAGAAAAACAAGTAAAATTTTAATATAAATAAGTAGAGAAATATATAAATAACAGAGAAATTTGTAAATAATATATAAATAAATAAGATAATATATAAATAAATAATGTATATTATTCACAAATCTTCTTGTTTATTTATGTATTATCTACAAATTTTCCTGTTTATTTGTATATTATTCACAAATTTTCTTGTCTATTTGTATTAAAAATTTTGTCTGTCTTTCTTTGTTTAATTAATGCAAGTTAGAATAGTAAAAATTAATATATAAGTATTTTTATACTTTTTAAATAATTTAATTTAATCATTTAAAAGTAATTTATTTTAATAAAAATATTAAAAATATGAAAAAATTTGTAAATATATAATAGTTTACAAAAGTATTATAATACTTGAATTTTGTCTTTGAAAAATTCTATATCATAAACAATTAATTTTAGAATAATAGTTCCTATATATATTTTAATTTTTGAAATTTGGAGATTTTTTGAAATCTGTTTGATATCAAATTAATAATATTGATTTTTTAGAAATAAATAATCAACATAGTGAATTATCACTTAGTAAAACTTTATACAGAATAGTTATAACAAAAGTTACTTTAGAGTTGATTGTTCTTTTTAAAGAGAACAGATGTATCAAATTTTATAACAATTGGATCAGTAATTGCAAAAAAATTAACTCTTGAAAATTGAAATTTTACATATAAAAAATTATTTTTATTTATTTTATATATAAAATTACAATTTTCAAGAGTTAATTTCTTTGTAATCACTAATTCAATTGTTATAAAATTTGATACATCTGTTTTTTTGGGAAGGACAATCAACTTTAAAATTACTTTTGTTATAACTATTCTATATAAAATTTTATTTACAATTGAAATTTTGCTAAATAATAATTCACTATATTAATTACCTATTTTTGAAAAATTAGTATTATTAATTTGATATTAAACAAATTTCAAAAAATCTCCAAATTTCAAAAATTAAAATATGTATAGGAATTATTATTCTAAAATTAATTGTTTATAACAGAATTTTTTAAAAACAAAAAATCAAATGTTGTAGTTATACTTGCATACTAAATTATTTTGAAATCCTGAAATTGCAATTTTGAAAAAAAAAGTTGAAATAGTTTTTCATAAAAGACAAAATTATTTTACTTAAAACCCAAAATTTTTTGACCACCCAAATAAATTTCTTGATTAAAGATATATATAACTAAATACTTTTTTTATTTTCATATATAGAATAAATTTTGTATAAATTTCAAAAAGACAAAATATCTCAAAAATCCAAAATCAATTTTGGGAACATGTATAGTTGCAGTACTTTTGTGAATTACTGTATATTTTTAATAAATATGTTATATTTACATGTTGAATAATTAAAAATTGATGAAATTTTGGCACAAATCGATTTAATTTATTTATAAATTAGTTACAAATTTCTTACTTATTTACAAATCAGTCACAAATCTCTTTGCTTATTTACAAATTGGTTAAAAATCTTCTGCCTATTCACAAATCAGTTACAAATTTTCTTGCTTATTTGCATCAAAAATTTTATTTGTTTTTGTTTATTTGACTAGTAACTTTGTGAAAATTAATATTTGAATATTTATATATCTATTGAACAATTTATTTTAATTGTATAAAAATAGTTTACTTTAATTAAAGCAATGAAATTACATCTCAAAGTTCTAGAAGTATATAAATTAATAAATTTATATATTGAAAAAAACTATTTTTCAAAGTATTTACAAGCTAATTAAGCAAAAACTATATTTAATTACTTGAAAATAATTTATTTTGACAAAAGTACTGAAAGTATACTGTAAAATCTTTATATAAAAAGTTTTTGCCAAAGTATTTAAATTATATTTTTGTAATAATTTATTATAAAAGATCATATAATCAATAAAAATTCATAATATATTTATTAGAAAATAAAAGAATAAAAAAAAATAACCATTTTTGTCAAAAGTATTTGATATGTCAAAAAAAAATAACCCCTAATTTATCAAAAATGAAACTTTTGCATAAAATATAATAATAAACAGGTAGATTTAATAGTTTGTGATTTTAAAAAATTATATTTATAATTTCATAATTTCTGCTGAAATTACAGATCAGTTTGTGTTACATTCAGTGTGTTACAAAATTAAATTTTAATTTATAACCAGATTTTTAAAATAAAGAAATTATTTTATTTTATTTTTGTAAATTTCAAAAAATTTGTTTAAAGTAGAATATATACAATGTAAAATGAAAATTATGTTATCGAATACGAGACAATGCCTTTAATACATGATTGGTTTCTATTTCGTTATTTTCGTTTTTTCCTGATTGTCGGCTACGCAAGACCGCTAAAAGATTAGTCAGCAATTCTTCGCAATATATGTGAGTAGCAATATTAAACTGTGATGCATTATATAGATGGTGATATAATTGATCAATCTAAAATTAAAGACAAATGAAAAATCGTAAAATGGTAATATTATTAAATACAAAATAATAAGATCGTTTTTTTTAAACACCTGGATCTCGAGAGGCAGCATAAATTCCTCCAGAACTTTGTCTTCCATTAGAACATTATTGTTTTCAGTGCAATATTTTAATAGGAATTTATTTTGTTCTTCAGGTAAAACGGATATGTCTACTTCGTCAGGAAAAATACAGGTTTTTTCTTCAACTGATGTTTCAATTTTAGAAGTACACAATGAATTATATTTCGTGATCAAATTTAACCAGGCTTCATTTTCTGCATTTAAACTAGTGAAATAACATTTTGAATTATTTTGGTTATTTTCGAGACATTTTTTTTTTAATCAAAATAAATTTTATAAGCATACCTTCTTATTTTGGCTTCGTATTCTTCTAACCTTCGTTGATTTTCGATATTAAGTGGATGAGCTTTTTTTTGTTGTCGGGCCTTTTCTGCCGAATCATGGTCATCCTGTACATAAATATATAAGATGTCATATTTAAAATTTAAATTTCAACCAATAAAAATAAATATTTAGACTAATGAAATTTACAAACTTTTCGGTGATACCAAGATGTATTAATCTTACAATCCATTAAATCATTTAAAATCCCTTGCTCTATGATCTTTGCTATTAAATTTTAGATAAGATCAAGAAGAAAGTTAAGATAAAAATCAAAGATAAATCAATATGTTACTCCTTTATTACCAATTTTCAGCGCATTTACATCTTTTGTTTTTGGATCATTCATTGCTCGTTTTCCGCACCAAGTCAGAAGTTGTCTAAGTTTTTTTGGACCTGGCAAATCAGGTTGTATATGACGAAAAAATTCATTGGATTTTACATCCGGATGCGGATTCGCTAATATTATTTAATAATTTATTAAAAATTTTGTTATTTTAATTGTAAATAATAATTTATAAATAAAATTTTGATTTACCTGCAAATCCGTTACCAATGGAAGAAGCTCTTTTGCCTCTTTTTTCAAAACTCGAACGCCGTCTTTTTTGACGAATATCTTTATTTTTCTGTATCATTGGCGTTTCTTTTAATGGTATATGAATTATGGATTCCTGCAGTTGTTTAGAACTACTTTGCAGCACAGGTTTCTTTGGGGTTTCTAAGGGATGTTGAACTGACCGAAATTTCCCCACAGTTGTAGGCGAATTTTTATTGGCTATATTAACATTTCTTTTACGTGTAAAGATAAAACCGTGATCATCTTCTTCATTTGGGGCAAGAACTATAAATAAACAAACTTTTATAAATTTATTCTACAAGTCGAATTTTAGTAAAATAATGAAGTATACTTTTTTTCTTATGTTGATTGTCTTTATCACGACGAGGCTACGAGCAAAAAACCAATAATAATTGATATTATATTTTTGCAAATTTAAAAATGGCATTAGAAAATAATATTTAAAACCTGCGTGAGTTGCATGTTTCGCTTTGAAAATTTCCCCCCTTCATTAGGGCAGTCAGATTTCGCTCTTTTTTTGTGGCTTGCAAGCGACATCAGAATAAAAACACGGAAAAGCGGGTGACGCAATATTTTGATCAACTACCCAGTATCACCAGAATTTTTTCCACGTGATTGTATAGAAACTCGTAAGGTGACGTGACCCTGCCATCATATAAACTTAAACAAATTTATTGTTTTCACAAAACTTACTGAATTCAATAATCCATTTTATCAAATAATTAGATAATGATAATGAAAATGAAATATCCAAAGAAATGGGCTCTAAGTAAAGATGGTGTCCTTAATTATTTTTACATGCCTTTAATATTGCAAATTTTTTTAGTAATAAAGTGCATATTCGGAATTTCCGTGTTTCTGGCTTCAAAGTGATGCCTTTTTTCATTCAATTAAATAATTTTGATCAAAATATCTTAAAGTTTATTAATTGAAAATTAAATTTAAAAAATAATTATCAATTATTAATACATATTAAACTTTTAATTTTAATAAATAAATGTTAAAAGCATTAATAATGAAACTTAAAGTTAAGAATAATTTGTATAACAACATTTTGAAAAGATGTATATGAAACTTAGTTTTGTTTTAATTTCTTTGGTCAAAAATGTAGATGGCAAACTTTGCTTTTTTTTCTTGGAAATAGTCTTGTGAAATACCTTCAGGATGAACTGTATGTAGTAGCTGATCAAGAAGACAATTTACTAATAAATTTGCCTGCAATTCACATAATTTACCGTTTAAGGGATTGTACTTTTTTCCAGTTATGGTATTTTTGATGCAAAAGTATGGAATTAAATTTTTTGACAAGTTGCTAATTATCATTTGACTGTTTGTATATTGAAATTAATTTGGTATACAGTAACTATTTCTATTCATATTTATTTAACAAGTGAAAGCTACTCAAAGATTGTATAGAAATCTTGCTATTTGATGATCCTTGTAGATTAATTGGTAAAAAAGCAATAAATACAATAAACCCTCTATAAATACACCTTCGCATTAGTGTGCATTTATAAAGGGATATTTTATAAGTGTTATTAATGGATGGGAGGGTGCATTTAAAGAGGGATGCATTTATAGAGGGTGCTTTTATAAAAGGTTCACTGTACTAGAAAGGTGGCTATATGGAACTTGGTAAATGAACTTCTATCTGCATTTCAACATTCTGATTAATACAATCAATACCAAAATCCTTTATAACCTCACCTGATCAATTTACAACAGTTTCTTTGATGAAACCTTAAGAATAGAAAATATATTCTTACAAGGTGTTATTTTAATACAAAAAGTAATAATATAAACCTGGTGAACAAAAATCAAAAAAAAAAAAAGAAATGCAATAAGATACAAACCGATTTGAGAAATGAAATATCACAAGATAATCTAGTATTCCAAAATTCAAATGATCACTAAAGAAAAAAATTAGAAGAAAACAATTTTAGAACCTTTAATAAATTGTTTAACATATCCAACTGATGATCAAATAAACAAAATTCAGGAAATACTAGGGATAAAAATAGAATATATTTTGTCATTGCTGGAAGAATTAATAAATATTATTTTTATTTTGTTTTATTATGTTAAAAAATAAGTTACTTTTTATAAAAAAAAAAAAAATCCAATACATATAATTTAAAAAAAAAGTGGTTACATGAAAAGGTTGTTAAAAATGAAGATAGTTAGGTACCTTTTTTACTAAGTTTAAAGCCTAATGCATAAGAATCTTAAAGTTTTGTTTCAAAAATTGGTTAAAATTTTAATAGAGTAAAATACTAACAAATAATCAAATAAAAAAAAACTTTTTTAGTTTTTTTTAATAGAAAAAATAAGTAAACGAAACAAAATAATTAATGGCTTTCGACTTTTAGATTAAAATGTTACACGAAATTTAGTGACACTGAACTGACTGCTATAGAATAGAAATAAGAAAACATCAAAACAGTTGTTTCTTAAAGAATCGTCATAAAACATACTGAATTTTGATTACAGAATTTATTTTCAAAACTTTTATGGGTTCAAGATTATTTGAAAATATTAATCATTTTTATAAAGAGCTCAGATGCATATCTTGATTTAAATAATTGACAATTTAAATAATATCTATCTTATACGAAAATAAGGCTTTAGATTTTTCAATATAGATCTTTATCTTTGCACAAATAATTAATAAATCTACTCGCTTGCATTTAGAAATGGAATAAAAAAAAATCTGACACCTATATAATACATTCAAAATATAACAAAATTATATATGTTTATATCGGATTCTTGATTTATAGTAATCAATAAAGAAAAAAAAAAAACTACAAATAGTAGTAGTTCAATCCGTTGCTTTAATACCAAATACTAACTATAAAACTAATTCAAAGTTCGAACAAGAATGTATAATATAATTAGATCTTAAATCAATATATTGAGAACAGTTTGAACGGATGAACTTCAAAAAAAAATGCAGAAAGCACGTTGCCCAGTACGTTGCTTTTCCCTTCACTGAGTCAGTTGAGCATTGGTAGAGTCAGCTGCCTGAGATGAATCCTATTTCCAGACAGATTAATAAGTCTAAATTTCATAAAATGAAAGATGTAATCAATAATAATAAAAGGATGAATACGTACCTCATCAATTTGCATATATTCACTCATTTCTGCATCTAATTCTTCTTGAGTTTTTTTCGGTCTATTATCTGTCCTACGAGCTCCACCACGGCCTCCACGACCGCCCCGTACCGAACTTCCGCCGCGTGGGGGGCCAGTACCGCGTGTAGAAGGACGAGATCTGTATAAAAAGTGATTTGATGTTTGTTGCATCTATCTTTTTATGAATAAAAGCAAAAAAAATCTATCAAACTTACTCATTGATACCACCAATACGTTGAGTAATGGGTCCAACGTTAGGAGTAACGACAAATTCAATTTTCAATTCGCGGCCTATGTAAATAAAAAAATTAAAATATTAAAGATTTCTCATCATGAAAAAATAATTCAAAATACTGAAACTATAGATTAAATAATACCAACCGTCGAGAGTAATGTTCCGGAGCTTTTCGACAGATCGAACAGCGTCATTTTTTCTCGCAAAAACTACGGATGCGGTGCCCTTCGAACGTCCACTTTGGTCAAAATTAAGATTGACTTGGCGTACGGGGCCGATCATCGTTTGGAAGAGTTCCTGATGTTGAAAAGAGATAAGGGTGTCGAATTGCGTGTATATGGAGGAGAGTTTGTTTTGCGATCAGGTGGATTATTTTCAGTAGGAGCAACAAGGTAGATCGGTTTGGAGAGTGTTGTAATAAAAGGCTTCTGATTTTCCAGGTCCCAAAGCCGCAAGGCGAAGAAGGGACGTTGACGATAAAATAAAATTTTCGTACAAAGATCGCCTTTTCGCTTCAGGTTTATATGTAGACGGTAAACCACAGCTTTGGCACCAAAGAAAGAAACTATTCGCCTCTCTTGTATTTTCAACAGTCTGTCTGTAGCACAACCGATAAAGGCTTGTATGAAATTTTTGGCAAATTAAATAGTTACCCAAAGATCCGCCTCTGACACTTTATAGGCGAGGTTTGAAACAAGAATTTTTCCTTCAGGTGAGGTAGCAATATTCGATGTCGCTGTGGAAGTTCCGGTATATGGTCGGTTTCTTGTTTGTGATGACCGTGTATTTCTAACCGGACCGCCTGACCGTTTTGAGATCCCACTAGAACGTGTAGGTCCTCCTCCATTCCTGATAGGTCCTCCTCTAGGTTTTCTTTTCGCAATAATTTCATCAAGAGACATGTCTAAGCTTGCAGACATGATGAAGCTTTCAGCGTTAATATGTTTTTCGAAACTTTTTGATTTAAAATTAATTCTTGAAGCACACACTTGACTTTTTTTTTGAATTTGCAAGCTATTCCTATCAAATTGCTCAATTGCTAAATTAGCATTACAAAATCACATGATAAAACGTGATTTAAAATATACATTGGCTCTTTCCATAAATCACGAACAACATGTAATTTCCATTTAGGTAAGTTGCTTACTTAATTTAGTATATGTTTAGCCTTAAATGGTCATAAGTGATTTTTAGAAAAGTCAAATCAGCCATATGATATCATATTATCATTAATTTTTTTTGTTTTAATTACATTAATCGAGTATATATTTCTTAGCAATAATTTTACTGTAATCTTTCTAACCTTTCTAAAACTATTTTACGTTTGAGATCGCTCTATTTTCTTATTTATAATGAGTGGCGCATTGGATATGGCTCTTGATGAATATGCTAATGCAAGTAAAAAAGGAAAGAACAGAAATTCTGGTCCACCTCGTAGAGGAGGACGCGTTTCAACTTCACAATTGGGTAGTGCATCAAACAATAGAAATGCTCGTTTTAGAAATGCTCCTTACGAACGACAGGTAACGTATTAAAGTTTCATATTTAGTTGCTTTAGCTCGGCTTATCTGGAAGATAAAGCGATTTCAGTTCTCCCGTGTTGACGGACGGTACTGAAGAATTTATTGATCTACATATTAGCGTCCCTCAAGAGGCGATATCAATGGAAAATGGTCTCATGATCTCTTCGATGATGGACGTTCCAATAATAATCGCCGGTCCAACGTTGCAAATATTCGACGAGTTTCATCAAATTCTTCTGGTAATTCTAAACTTGTGATTGAAAATTTATTCTATGAAGTTACTCAAGATGAAATTCAGGTTTGTAGATAATACAAAGAAAAAACTTTAATTTTGTTTAAATTCAATCGTACAATATATCTAAATATATTTAATATGATAGGATTTATTTTCCGAGTGTGGACCTGTGAAAAAAGTCTATTTGCATTATGACCGTGCTGGACGAAGTACTGGCGTTGCAGATGTTACTTTTGAAAATTCTCATGACGCCGAAACGGCTCTAAGAAGATATAATGGGAAAACTCTCGAAGGTAGTGCTTGTTATATAATTCTAATATAACTCTAATATAATTCTAATATAATTCTAACGTTGATGGTTTAGCTTTTTGTTTATTATTGAATTGAAAAAAATCTAAAAAATGAAATAAAAAAAAATAATATTAAATTATTTTTATTATTTTTATATTTAATTTAAAAGGACATCAAATGAAAATCAAATACGCACCATTTAAACCCGTTCAAAGAGTAACAAGTGGTGTGCGTGGTTCATCCGAAGGCGCTTCTGTCTTGGATCGCCTAGGCGGAGCACGCGGTGGTTTAGTGTACGTTTCATTAATAACTTAAAGATTAACCGATGGCCAACGAAATCTATGAGAATTCCCTACCGTGAGAAAATTGAAAAAAAATTAGAAAGCTATATTGAAAAGAATATCCATCTTGAACTTAGTATAAACGTGCGACGCAAGTGGCTTGTTTCTCTTATCGTTTTCATCTTTGGGTAGTCAACACACACATACGATATGAGCTTCGGCCTCTTCTGTTAATTTGACTTGGCCAATATTTTTTATTCTTTACGTATATTTTCAATTTTTATAACCGGAAATACTGCATTTATCACACAGAAAGCAATTACCTCGCGGTAACATTCGCTCAAGACTTGGACGAAGTACGACTAACGATAACGATAACGATAACGCACCAGCGTCTCGAGGACGTGGCAGGAATGTTTCCGATAATCGACGGAAATTGTCAAATCGAAAGCCTGTCACGTACGATGATTTAGACGCCGATTTAGATGCTTATATGGCCATTGATGACGTAAGTTATAATTAATAAGGAATTTTTGAACTTGTAACATAATTATTCGACTCATTGAAAAAAAAAAATAATGAAAATTTTTTTTTTTTGAATTTTTAAGGGACCTGCACCCGGAAAAAATCCACCAACAGGAGTAAACGTTGAGAATGGAATGGACATGTCATAGCAACATAACCTTCAAAGACAAATGGTTTATTAAAAATTAATATTATATAATGGAACATTATAAGAAAGAAGTTGATTTACGTATATTTTAGCCGATTTAGTGGAGCGTATGTGTCTTTCATTTTATTGTGATATTAAATACTTTATTTTTCTATATATATTCATAAATAAAACCACTTCGGCTTATCCTATATATAATAAACATATATATTATATAATTGAAGTTTGATTGTTTTGAATTTAATTAAATTTAAATGGTAAATCATTAACTTTAGGTAGTATATATTATGTTATATTATATTATATTATATTATATTATTTTTTAATATCACGAGGTCATTCACTCAATTACATTTCCATTATTTACATTTTTCAAATAATAATAAAAAGTAATAAAGGAATACAATCAAATCAAATCAAATCAAATCAAAGTAATTACTTTATAATTATAATGAAAGTTAACAAAATATAATATATATGAAAATATAAAATGAGTTAATACTTTATAGACAGAACTGTCAAATTTAATTTATTTCTTGAGACATCTTATAACTATGATTACTAATAATTATTTTTAGATAAATATTTTTTTTTTATATGAACAACATTTGTCAAACTGAAACAGATTAGTTGACAGGATTTTATGATGTATCACATGATATTTGTATATGTTACAGGGTATTACAATTTTTCTTACCTGGTGATAATATGATAATAGTGATATGATATTAGATTATTGAATGATAATATTGGTTGATATTCCAATGATAATATTTAGGGACAAGTGTCACCCTGAATATCATTCCTGTTAAAGAAGAAAATAANATTACATTTCCATTATTTACATTTTTCAAATAATAATAAAAAGTAATAAAGGAATACAATCAAATCAAATCAAATCAAATCAAAGTAATTACTTTATAATTATAATGAAAGTTAACAAAATATAATATATATGAAAATATAAAATGAGTTAATACTTTATAGACAGAACTGTCAAATTTAATTTATTTCTTGAGACATCTTATAACTATGATTACTAATAATTATTTTTAGATAAATATTTTTTTTTTATATGAACAACATTTGTCAAACTGAAACAGATTAGTTGACAGGATTTTATGATGTATCACATGATATTTGTATATGTTACAGGGTATTACAATTTTTCTTACCTGGTGATAATATGATAATAGTGATATGATATTAGATTATTGAATGATAATATTGGTTGATATTCCAATGATAATATTTAGGGACAAGTGTCACCCTGAATATCATTCCTGTTAAAGAAGAAAATAAATAGTCAAGGGTTTATTGATATTTAAAACTTGTGTAATTTCTTCTTGAATAAGGTTCATATTTGAAATAAATATTTTTATTTTTATTTTTATTAATCTATTATAATCTTGACAATTTTTTTTTTAATAATAAATTATCGATCAAGTCATGACCTTGAGTATTGAAGAAGACTTTCAAATATCAACATTAATGGCTTTTTTTTGTGGAGTACTAAGCCATATTTTCTTAAAATCTTGATAGTATTTATAGTATTTAATGATAGACAATTTTTTTTTAATAATGATATTTCTGGAGATTGACAAACTTATTTATTCCAAACGAATGAAGAAAAAGATTTGTTCTAATTCTGTTTCCGGAACAAAACCTGCTTGACCAAAGAAGTTTTTAAAAGAAAGTATTCATATAATCATTGATAATTATTAATAAATTGATACATCATATACAATATATACAATATATACATCATATACATCATATATATCATATACATCATATACATCATTGATGCCATGGGTCAAATGTTTCGTATCCAAATTAAATTAATAACAACAATTAAAGTTATAAAGTGGCTTTACTAATCAACAAACAATTTATTATCTGGTCTGGAACTAAAAAAAATAAAAATAAAATAAAGCCTTTCCCAAATTTTCCAAAGGAAAAGAGTAACGAGAGAAACGAAAGTAAATATTAAAGGAGAAATTAAGCTTATATTTTTAGAATTTCTACTTTTACAAATAGTGAAAATAGTGTTCTAAAAAATAGCATTCTAAAAAATAGCATTGAGTAATAAACTTTCGGGTGCAACTGTAATTGTGCCATTTAAACAATTTTAACCCCTGAAATTTCGCATTCAATCATGTTTCTGGAATAGTGATATCAATGCCATAAAAGGTATAAAGTTATTAAGTTATTATCAGTGATATTTAGAAGCTTGATGATTAATAATTTTTTTTTTTCAAAACGTTTTCCACCCCCCTTTTTTTTTACAGTAACCCACCCTCAAATCGTTCCCCTTTTTTGACTTTTGTACATATTATACATACTGCAACCATATTGTAAAATTGGTCAAAACTTCGTTAATAACCGCAATAAAAAGGCCGCGAACTCTTTTACTCTCTTGGCTCCATTGTTGTTCGCTCATCACGTAATACAGGTCTTTCAATTTTTTCGCGTCATTGCACCAAGGTTGGGAATTCTTATTTATTTATATAGCAAATTATTCTTTACTATTAGTGATCCTTAAATGTTTGTAGGTATTATTGAGACAATTTTTTTTTACCACGGCTAACTTTTTTGCGTCATTTTTCTTGTGGTAATTTCTAAACAATTTCACAGTTGTCAGCGTCAGCAAAGTGTATTGATCTCTCCGCTGTCTTCTTGTTCATCCCTCCCTAAGCTGCAACATACACTACATTTGCATATATGCCTTATTGTACATAGCAACAATTCTTATCCATTATTCAAGTAACAAAAAAAAATATTATTATTCAATAAATAGAATTTAGCATCTAATAAAAATTTTACCATTTCGATAATTTTTTTAAAACATTTTACACACCATTTGTTTCCGAAATTCTTGCACAATATTTTCTAGCTCTTTTTGACTCTACATCTTTAATTGTTATACATTCGAAGCATATTCAAAAAAAATTCTCTCGAAAAGATTCATTTATTTCATATTCAGCATTTCTAAGTAGAATTGTTGTTTGCCTTCAGAGCATTGGCTATCAACATCCCTGCATATTATATTTTCTCCCTTAACTTGTTCCATTCATCTTTTTGCATATTCTTTTTTTGTATATATTCTTTTTTTTCGCTTCAATATTCAATTACCAAAGTCCTACACTTCATTATCGCATTCAATTTCATCATGATCGAAGAGATATCTACAATATTTGTTGTCGGCTTTCCCGACGACATGCAAGAGCGGGAGTTCCAGAATATGTTCATCTTTTCACCTGGTTTTGAAGCTGCCACCTTGAAGATCCCACAAAAGGATTGTTCAGATGATGATGGGTCTGCGAACGGTAGTAACGGTATTGGAAGTGGAGCAAGCAGTGGAATGGTCAATGGTAACAATGCAAGGAAACAAATTGTATGTATTAATATCAACACCCGTGTCATTTCGAGTGCTTTTTTTATATCATTTTGTGTCGCAAGTTCTTTTTTTGAATTATTTAATAAAGAAATGAATATATTGTTTCTTAATGATTATTAATGATTATTAATGATTATTAATAACATAAATTCAATTCTTCATTTTTTATAATTTTTTATAGATTGGTTTCGCAAAGTTTCGTAGCAGGCTCGAAGCCCTTGAAGCCCGTGACATTCTCAGTGGAAGGAAAGTAGACGCCGAAAAGGGGTCTGTTCTCAAAGCTGAAATGGCAAAAAAGAACCTGCATACTAAGCGGGGTCTTTCTAATGAACAAAATAACGCCGCATTCCCTCTTATTCCTCCCAATAAACGATTTTCGGCTCCAAACAACATTAATACCGCCAATGCTACTTATGATGCCTTTCATTCAGTACCTCCATTTGCTCCCCCCCCTCTCCCTAGCGATCTGTTTTCTCCTCAAGACTATAGCTATGATTTTTATTCAGATGTTAGTGTTTACACCCCAACAACTCCTACAACTCCCGTTTTTCCCGACCAACCTCCATTCTCTTCTGCTCGTGGTTCCTTCGATGCAACAAATGGTGCCATCGGTGGTTTAGTCGGTGTTCAATCACGTCCTCTTAACAATGGTGTTCGATATGGTGCTAAAGGGTTCTTTGATAATGTCGATGAATTGAACTATCTTTCAAAATCTAATCCTGTTGAAATAGTTTCGAAAACTGGAAAAAACTCGTCAAATGGATTTAATACCGCTTTGCTAGTTGGTGAAGACTTACCACATTCAATGTCTCAACTATCCATTAATACTTCTGTACCTCCATCAGTTATGTCATCATCTCCATCAATTTCCTCACCAGGATTTCGCCCTCCTAACCCAGCTGATCAAAATCCACCATGTAACACTCTTTATGTTGGTAATTTACCAATGAACACATCTGAAGAAGAACTTAAACAAATGTTCTCTCGTTGCCCCGGTTATAAACGAATGTGTTTTCGTACTAAACAAAATGGGCCTATGTGTTTTGTTGAATTTGAAGATGTTCATTACGCTACACAGGCAATGAATGAGCTTTACGGTAACCTTCTCAGTAATTCTGTTAAAGGTGGAATTCGCTTAAGTTTCTCAAAGAATCCATTAGGAGTACGGAGCAGCAATAATGGAAATGGTCTCAATGGTTTTAATGGAGAAAGGAGAGGTTCTACCTTCAGTTTGAATGATCGTAGAGATTCCTTTAGTTTGGAGAGGCGAGATAGCACCTATAGTCTTACTGATCATCGCAGGGATTCATTTAGTTTAGAAAGACGGGATTCTACTTTTAGTTTAGGAAGTAGTTCCGGACCTTCTTTTCCTCACACCGAAAGGTTTAATCTGGAACGTAGGGATTCCTTTTTGGCGTCAGAAAGAAGAGATTCCCTGAGGGACATCTTCTCGCCTGAAAGGAGGGATTCATTTTCTTCTTTTGACCCTCAATTAATAAATTAGCATAATAAATTGGCATAATAATAGTTTGGATGTGATCCTGGCAAATTTTTCAATGAACCTTTTTCATTTCACAAATTTTATTATCATCCTTCATTTTATATAATCTTTCTATGTGAAGGGCTTATTGTAATTCGTGGTATTTTTCGCATAATTCATATACTTTTCTTGAAGGACATTGGAAAATTTATCCATACAAACAAAGCATAACTCATTTTATTTTCTTTAGAATTTTTTTTTTTTTAAGTCATAAAAGGGATTATGTTTGTTTTTTGTTTTTTTAAAACGAGTCAAAATCCCAAATTCATGAAATGAACTTTTAATACCGTACAATTATAGGTTTTTTTAATTACTTGTTTATTTTTCTGTATATTTGGTTTTCTCGATTTCTTTTTCTATTCCCTTTTTTTTTGCTTTAGTAAAAAAAAAAAGAGAAATTAATCAAAAAAATAAATCTTGTAGAAATCACCGAGGTTAAAATTTGTAAAATTTTTTCTTTAAAAACGTGTAATATGATGAATGTTTATAACGATATTTCGTACGACCAAAAATTAATTCAACATGCTCACGTGAATACGCGAACGTGTTTAAATTGTGTATAAATAGAATTGAAGTTCAAAAAAATAATATTTCAAACAGTCAATGTGGTTTTTATTTCCAAGTGTGAACAAGTCTCCTCAATACGTATCTACCTCTAAAATACAAGAACGGTTTTGAATTTCATAAAGTAGTCTCAGGAGATGGGACGCGTACAACTCATAACTCGGAAGATTTCGATTTATCGACTTCGTGATGTCGAATGACTCTTCTCCAAAGAAAACAACAAAAGGCTCAAGTGATTACCAAAAAGGAGATCTCGAAAGACAAATTAAAGATCCCCGAGACAAGCACCCATAATTAAAGACATTGATTCGAGCCTCAACTTTAAACGCAAGTCCTATTGAACTGAGTTTATGAAGAAAATTTCTCAGAGGTTATTGTTGTACAAAGGCAGGTCTGTAACTACTTTTTGGCAAAGAATAATGGAATGTGTTCAGCAAAAAAAAAGAAGAAAATGATTGTAAGCCTAAGAGAAAAACCAAAGATGATAAAAATAACAAGGAAAAGAACTTGTAGGAAAAGCAAAAAACAAAAAGAATGAAACTCTTAAACAGAGAGAAACCTTGATAAAGTGGTCTATAACTATACATGTTATCCAAATTATTTTTCAAAATTCCAAATTACTATTAAATTACTATAGTGCCAAATCCATTAACTGATGATTTCCATAAAACTCTTTGGAAAGTTACAACCAACAGCAGTTTAATTATCATTAAGTTTACCCGAAGATATAATATGACGGCACACAATATATGTGCTTTGATGGGAAATTCCAAATTATTTAATAAAACATGAATATTTGGATGATCTTATAACCAAGTATCAGTTATTATAAAAAAATAAAGAATTCCTTGAAACAAGAAAATCTTAAAAGTTAATTCTTTAAATTCTGAATCTATTCAAGACAAAAACAAGTGGATTTTGGAGCACCTTATAAAGGGATGAATAATTTACTTAAAGCTTACAAGATCAACTTTGTTATTTAGAAAAAAGGATTTGTCAAAGCAAGAAAAGCAAATTTGAATCAATTATTATTTATTTCAAATATTGGAAGAAAGCTAAAATCTTTTATTTGAAAGTATTTAATACAGAACCTGTTCGAGAAGCAGAGCCATTATCAGATAAGTTAAATTATAATTAAAGAACAAGATTAGAAATTTTTATTTTTATAAAAATAATAATCAAGTTTTTAAATAAACAAGAATTAAAAAAGAATAATATTTGTTGTCTCTATTATACTTTTACAAGTTATAAAGCATGTGGTTACAAAAAAAATTCAATATAAAAAAAACAAGAATTAGAAAAAAAATTTGAAATCAGTAGGTAACAATATATATATATTGTTACCTATTAAATCTCATTAATAAAATATAAAAACAATATTACATCATATTATTTTTCAAATTTGATACAAATAAATAGGAAAATTTGAAATAGATTTGCAAATAAACAAGTAGGTAGTGTTCTTAAGAAGTTGGATCTGACTAAGGAATAAGACAAGAAAATTTGTAAATGATACACAAATAGACAAGAAGATTTATAACTGATTTTATACATGTTGTCAAAAGTAAAAAACCTTTGACTCAACTACTAAAATTTATGTAATTGCATCAAATAATTGCATTAATTGCATCAATTGTATCAAAATTTTCATATGATTCAATTCCAAATTTTAATTGTCTGACTCAATTCAATAGTTTTAACGACATGTATAGTATTTATCACCATGTGTCCTTTCAAATATCCTAGGGACTTGGAATTTTTTAGATATAAAAAACATCACAAATCATAGTCCAATAAAATTCAGGAAAAAATTTAAATATCATGTGGGGATGAAATTATATGGCGTGATGTATGACCTCACCATAAGTTTGTTACAGATTTTATGTAATATTACAGTTTATTAAATTTCCTGATGTATTACTTTACGTATCTATTAAATGTCCTCCAAACAATTATCCGACAAAGAAGTAACAATCCACACCATAGCAAATATAATTAAGGATTATATGTAATTATTTGATGCAATTGCATAGACAACCAAATTTCAGTAATTGAATCAAAACTTTTGATGACATATATAGAGCTAATCAAATATTTGCAGAGGAAGAATTTGAAACTTAAGGAGTTAAATTTTGAGATTTTTCAACAGGAAGAAACAACTGGTTGTGTTTTTCTTATAACAAGTAAAAAAGAACACTGGATTTTCATTTGGAATAGCATCTCTTCTTGTAAACTTTGCTGTTGAGCTTAAAGAACAAAATCACAACCTTTTTCATCTTATAAAATAAATAAAAAAGCTCAAAGAGATATTTCGCACATAAAAGGTTAATGGTGAAGAGATTACGTTAAGTTAACCCAGGTAAATAGTACTTATATTTTTTATAAAGCAGTTACAGTTATATAATAGCGGAGCCAATTTATTTTTCTAGTGTTCGAGAAAATTGATGATGATGACAAAGCTTTTAAACAATGTATGAAAGAAATAACATTAAGGCTTTCGAATTTGGAAACAATGCAAACCAATGCCAATAAAGCTACCCACTGTGTATTTATTACATCTATGCTAAATACATCGTTAGCTATTGTTCGATGAGGAAAAAATATATATATTATATCAAAACGAAGATGCATCTAGGCATGTTGATTATGCTATCAAAGGAAGTGAGGACCTTATGTCCATAGCTGAAGGGCAAACCTCGTAATGTTGAAATTGGCTATCTCCAGAATATAATGCAACTAGAAAGTGCGTACCATACAAATAAAAAAAAACATATAGCAGACCAACCATTTTGAAGTGAGAATTATGATAATAGTTTCTACAGAAATTTTTTTTACATGGTTTTTGCTAAGAATTTCGATTAGCTTATATTGTATGGGATTATTAAAAAATAGAATTAGTGTTGATAATTCTCCTGCAAGTAAAAGGGCCCAAATTCAAAAATTTACCAATAAATAGTCAAAATATGGAGTATATGTATTTTTAATGTATATTATAATGTATCAATAAAGCAAAGGTACATTAATGCGACTTTTTACCCACCGATATTTCAGTTGTGATTAACTTTTGAATATAATTGCGTTTTATATAAAACAATGGCAAACACACAATCTACAATTGATTCTTTAATTGAATCAGAAAATTATAATTGTTATACAGAGTTAGAAAAAAATAAGGTTTAAAATTTAGGTGAATAACCGTCCCAGTATATAAATTCGCTTAATTAGGGGGATATCTAAAGCAGAGTCCATCACATGATTACCCGAAATTAATTAATATTAGAGTAAGTGCTGAGTTAGGGTTAGGGTTTGAGTAGCTATTAGTAGATATTATATGTAAAATTGCCTCCCCGACATTTTTTATTAATGCACCAAGATAGTTTCGTGTTTTTCCTCGTCGGGCTGATCCGTATAAACAAAAAATTCACGATTTTCATTGGCCATAGTCAACGGAAAATCTCGTGATGGATACTGCTTTAGACGACACAAAACGGAACAGTTACGGTAATACAAAAAATTTAGAATAAACTCGAGTAGCCCTAAATATACTCGCAATTCGGAATAATCGAATATCTCTGCTTAAAGTGCCCTTTAAGTAAAAAATCGCTTGTATTCTGCATGCAGGGATGTAGGGGCTTATACGTAATTTATTTGAAAAGTCAAATTCGGTAAAAAATTTTTAATTGTATTTACAAATCATATGAGCGACACGACTATTTTAACCGAAAGCTTATAGAAAGGAAAATTGTCAATTTTTTGAAAGAGTGTAAGGAGGAATCATACAAAAAGAAGATCGACGTGTACATTAAATCACTTGAAAACATTGTTAGCTCTAATATGAGAAAAACAAACCGAGAAAAAGCACAAACCCTCATTGACCGCTACAAGAAACATTTTTGTTGAAATGTGGTAGGAAATAAGTAGCGTGGCAATAAATCTTCTAGTTTCTTTGCCATTCAAGACTTTTAGTCAAGCTACAAAACCGGTGCGAACTTCTAGTTTCTTTTGTCTGTTGTTCAAGACCTTTAGTCGACCTGATGGGATGAAAATCAGATGGATAATTGCAAAAATACTGGATAGTACTAACTTCACCCCTTTTTATTTAAGGGCGATCGGCCTGACTACCGAGAGGCACGAAGGTGGAAGAATGAGTCTAAGTCAATCAAAGAGGTTGGCGGATCTTCGGTTCATTTTCACGATCAAAAATTATGGATAGCTCCGTAGTAGGTGTAGGATTAAATAATGCAACTTTCGGAAATGTTTATGTCTGAAAATTTAAAGAAAAGAAAACAAGAAGATCAGGAAGAGGTAGTTTTTAAAATCACGATCGGTTATAGAGCTTCTTATTCATTCTTTTTTTTTCTTCACAAAGAATGCTCGGAAAAATCTTAAGGTTGACGATTTATCTACGCCCTATGATAAGTTGATAAAAGGAATCAAAAATTATGTCAAAAAATCTGTTAAACCGAGTTCTATTATCATACATTATATCTTAATATTTTATGATTTTCTTGCGGTTTATTATTGCCATGCAACATGATTTTACGTCATCTACACGATTTTGTTGAATCGAAATAATAAATGCTATCATTTCACCCGTATTTTATTGAAGTTTCACGAACTAATATTTTGTGCTAATCTACGCCCGTGTTGGCTTGTATTTGTATTTCCTGGTACATGATATTGCATATAAATAATCAAACACGACTTTACAATATAACTAGGGGGTACAGGCATATGAACACAATAAATAAAGTTGTGGCTTTAGACGAATTAGATACCAATGTAAAAGGCAAAAATTTATATATGCAAAAGAGAACTAAATACTAATCACAAGCTCCTGTTCAATTTCAATGAGCATAATTTTTTTTTGATTATATTAGTTTAAAATATTTAACAATATATTTTTACATTAATGATTTTCATTTTTTCGATTAATTAGTTTAACGATCCTATATAGAATGTAACTTTTCATATTATTGCGTATAGTTAAAACACTGGAGAATTAACAATAAATAGATTATCCTCTTCTCTCTTGATCCACCTTAACAACGCATGTGAAGAAGAAGTTAATGCTGATTTTGATACAAGTGGACCGAATGCTGCATATAACTCAAAACTTGAAGTTATCTTTTTTTGTTATAAAAATCTCTTAGCATCTGAAAAGAAGGTAAATAATATGAATACTATAATAACTTTTTAAAAAAAAACTTACCCATCCTAATATTGTTTCCGATGAGCCTGCGTAATAATGAACTTTGAGAGATCTCACCCGAGAGTGCATCCGATCATGTGTATAGCGATATAATTTGAACAATCTAAATAAAATAACAAAATTCTGTAAGAAAAAGAACAAAATACATTAAGATAATGTAATTATATAAGAACATACATTTGTCGTTCTTGAGGATTGCAATATGGCTCCACAAAAGTTGGTGATGTATATTGTACGTGCGTTCTTGATTTGTAAATAAAGTGACGCAGCCCGGGGACACCTACATCAGCTGAATAAAACCAATAATATAATAAATATGAATATAATTACATTCACTTATAAATAAAGCTTTTAACCAACTAACCAATTGAATAACCATCGCATCGTAATGTTTCTTCTAAATCTTGTAATATGTTGTTCATAGAAATTTGCTAAATAAAAACAAAAAAAATAAAATAAATGAATAAAAAAATAAATAAAAACAAAAAAAAAATAAAATAAATGAATAAAAATCAATAAAAATTAATAAAAAATAAATAAAAATTTAATAAAAAATAAATAAAAATAAATAAAAATAAATAAAAAATAAATA
>PQFF01000265.1:25808-70705 GCA_003547095.1 Diversispora epigaea | reverse complement strand
ATTGTATAATATTGTATAATATTGTATAATATTGTATAATATAATTTGCAAAAAAAAAAAAAAAAAAAAAAAAAAAAAAAGAAACAATGATTTCGTTGAAATATCAAACATAATAATATTCATTTTGATATCAAATATTTGATATTACTAGTCCATATGATAAAGGTGAATACACTATACAAAAAAAAATGTCTTAAAATGTCTAGGAAAGAAGCAGAAATTTTCATACATTCAAAATATCTTATAATATATTTTATATATTTTATTATTATATCTAAATCTAATTCCAAATAATGATATACTAAAAAAATCCAGGAGTTGGGATTGTATTGTTAGTAGTTTCGTTTTCGCGATTTGGAACACCAATACCTCGACAAATAGGACATTTATTTGATCCTTCAGTAAGCCACTATACAAAGAAATAAATTAATGTGAAACTGTTTAGAAAATCTATATATTATTTATTTTAAATATTGGTTTCCCTACTGAAAAACTGACCTTATCAATACATTCCCGATGGAACCCATGCTGACAATTAAGTACTCTTAATTCATCATTGGCGACATAATCACATAAACATACCTGACATTTCTCGGCATTACCTAAAAGAACATATTCATTCACTCCTCGAATATTCTCATTGTATATAACAATTGGTAAATTTTCATCAATTTCACGTTGTGTCGTAGTAGGTGGCCTTGCTGGTCCAATAAGTGATGACAGTAATAACATATCTTCATATGTAGGATTATCAGAAAATAATGATGGTGTGGTAAGAAGTGGATGAGTGGATGGATATGTACCACCTAGAACATATATGATCCATGAACGAGGCGGTGGCGTTTGAGTACCAGTAGTTGTTGTGGTCCTGGCTGATGTGTGATTTGATGTCGCTGAACGTGTTCTGGAAAATCGGCTGTCTGGTATATTTCGATTTTCCATATCTGGAACATTATTTTCGTTTTGTTGTGAACCATTAGCATTATTTCCATTAAGGTCATCGCGTGGTGAGACGCTCCTAATGCCAATAATAATAACCGGAACCATTTGCGGTCCATTATTAACATTATTAACATTATTAACATTATTAACATTATTAACATTATTAACATTATTAACATTATTAACATTATTAACATTATTAACATTATTAATATTATTAACATTATTAACATTATTAACATTATTAATATTATTAACATTATTAACATTATTAACATTATTAACATTAGTTGTATTTATTTCATCTTCCCTTGTGAAAGGTGTAGATGTATTTGTGCTTGTTTCGTTTGTAGAATTTTGTGATGTAGATGAAGTACGAGATCCTCCAAAACGAAATAAACGAAAAAATGACATTGGTTGTGAAGACTGCGTATTAGACGAATTGCCTTCAGTAGATGTAGGCGTTGTAGGTGATATAGGCGTTGTAGGCGATGTAGGCGTTGTTGTAGACGATGTTGACTGTTCGTCGGGTGATATTGACCCATTGGATGTCGTTTGATTTACAGGTCTGTTTGAAGCTTCTCGACGTCTCCTTTGAAGTGCAGCCAAAAAACTTTCAAAACTCCCATCATGCCCTTCGTTTGCAGCGCGTTCTGCTTCAATTACTGCATTTTCCTGACTTGCAACAAGGGAAGCTGCTGTTGCTGCTGCTGCTATAGATAATAAACGACCCAAAACTTGATTTTCTGTATCATTTTCCTCATTATTTGTATGGGTATTATTATTATTGTTATTTTCGGACTCTGATCCAATGTTAAATAGTCTTCGTGCAGAAATGCGAGTTACCCTTCGTCTCAAACGTTGAGTTGACGCTGTTGCATGATCTGTTTGGGTACCAGCAGTTGATGAATTCATACTTATATCAGCAGAGACATTACTTGATGATGTGTCAGATGAATGTGAATGTCTATTGGAACTAGATCTACGTGGTCGATCAAAAACACGGATATTTGACCCATTTGACCTTGTTATTTCCTCACCCAAATTACCATTTACAATTGTATCAATAGAAGTGGATCGGTCCGCAGTCTGAAAATAACGATGACTATCATCAGTAATAATTGATTCTGTTCTATCCGTCATATCAGCGTCGTTCCCATTATAACTAGAAGATCTCGTTCGACTCCTTCGTAATATATTCGGCAAAATTGCGTCAGTTTGTCTAGGTGTTAAAGATACATCTTCCCCTGAATTTTGATGAAGCCGTTGAAGACGAGTAAGCGGTCTACTCAAAGGAATTTGGGTTTGGTTAATAGTGGTCGCAGATGGAAAAAAAGGATGCAAACTGGAAAGCTGCCGCCTGCGCCTTGCTGGTGTCATACGCAGAACTCTGGAAGAGCCGTTCTGAGGGGCATGTTCAAATGTTGTTTGTGAAAGTTGAGCGTGATCTTGAGAGAGAACTCTGTTAGCTTGAGAGTGAGGTAAAGAATAAGAAGTGGAACCATTCTGATTACTATGGTTATATTCTGAACCGTCGACATCTTCGACATTTGTTTCAGAATCATCAACCATTATAACATCTCCATCTTGATCTTGGTTATTTGCAGAAGAGGAAAGACTCTGGCCCATGTTTTTTAACAACTGATTTTTGAAGTGAAAATATTGTTAACCGCCTCATTATGTCTCCATTAGGATACCACATTATCCAATAATAATCTTTTTTGGATGTTATCCAATCACAACAAACCAAATCCAATAATCTAATATATTCATTTCTTTTTTCATCATTTATATAATTTATAAAAACTTTTGGATAAAAACAAAACCAAAATCAAGGGAAGCATAAAGAATATAAAGGATATTATGTTTAAATAATAATTAATACTATTTATATAAATCTCTGATTTTATATATTTTTTTATATTAAATAATTTTAAAGTTTATTTTATAATAATATAAAAAATATAAAAAACTTTTACTGGAGTAAAAATTGTATCTTGAAAAGAATACATAAAATATATAAGTTACTTGGATATTTCCCATTACAGAATTCCAATTGCAGAATTTTCATTTATAGATTTCTAAGTCAACTTTAAAATATTAGCTTGACTATTTTAAAAAAATCTCCATCCCTATACACAAGGTTAAGATTTTTCTATTTTAAAATAAACTAATGTTTAATTGGCTAAAAAGAATTACAAAATCATATGCTTAGATTAACAGAAAATCTTATCACTGGTCAAATAGAAAAAAAATAAAATGGTTTTATTATAAATAGAATTCTGATTAATAACTAAATTTGCTAAAATTTATTAAGTATAGGCTAAGGGTAAAAGGTTCAATTTATACCTGTTATCAAAACTAATTTGACCTTGATTCAACTTTTAAAATTTCAATTTAATTATTAATAAAAATCAAAATTTACTTTGATTCAACTTTAATTTTTTTTAATTTTAATTATATCTGATTTAATTTAATAGTTTTGACAACATGTATAACTCAATTAATATCAAAACTGGCTCAATAATTGCACCTTTAACTAATTGATTTTGTATCAACTAAATTCTGATTCAAAAGTTAATTAAATTATACTGGCTAAATTCTTTTTTGTTTTTTGGTTTACAAGGTCTTGTCTTTATTTATTTAAATAATTAATAATATTTGTAAAATGAATTAATACATATAAAAATCACAGATAGCAATTACTTTTTTAAAACAAAAACAAATTAAAGTTAACTTTAACACTGGTTAAATGGAAAAAAATAAAATAGTTTTATTATAAGGGGCATGCCAGAAATCAGTTGATTTTTCTTTACTATTATACATGTCGTCAAAACTAATTTGACCTTAACTCAACTCTTAAAATTTCAATTTTTAATTGCGTCTAACTCAACTAATTGCGTCAATTACTAGTAAAAATCAAAATTTGCCTTGACTCAACTCCAATTTTTCTCAATTTTAATTGCGTCTGACTCAATTCAATAGTTTTGACGACATATATATTTACTATAAAGCTTACTCCCTCACCCTCTACTTGATAATTAACTAAAATGGTTAAAAAATTATAAAAAAATATGGTAAAATGATCCTGCTATGTCACTAAACAAATGTTAATAATGAATAGTTAGATTGATTAGTTAAATAATTAATAGTAAAATAAATAATTAATTAATAGATAGTAGTTAAATACTAATAGTAAAATAAATAATTTATTAATAGATAGTAGTTAAATACTAATAGTAAAATAAATAAATAATTAATAGATAGTAGTTAAATACTAATAATAAAATAAATAATTTATTAATAGATAGTAGTTAAATACTAATAGTAAAATAAATAAATAATTAATAGATAGTAGTTAAATTAATAAAATAAAATTAATAAATAAACAATCCATAAATTTCTTTTGCTAAAAAAAATAAAAAAAATTCAAACAAGACAATCGGACAATCTTATTAATCACCTCTATGCATAATATAATTAATTATTATACAATAGCCAGAGTAATGTTTAATGCAGTGATATATTGCAAATCCATGACATAAAAAAATGCGTCTTTACATCTTCACATCCTTGTATTCTTTATATTCTCTCAAATCAATATACAAAGTCTTTTAAAAACACCACATTTTAACAAAAAACTTTTTTATAAACCATCTCAAAACATATATCAAGAATTTTGTAATGCATACGCATATTACAAACAAGCCACACTTTATAACCCAAACCCAAACCGTCAAAATTAATGCAAGAATATATAAATATTTGGAAACAAAATAAAAAATACAATACTACCTTTATTAAAGATATAATTCGTGAATATTATGAAATTATTCCTTCTACTCTTCGCTCATATCAAAAACTTTTTGTATTACATGATATAACTAGTTCCAGTTACACATCAACACATCAATCTGAAGAATCAATTGATATTACAAATATTCCAAAAAATGCAATTTTACAACATAAAGCAATTGAATAGATCAATTTAGCCACCAAGAATTTATCTGAATATTAAAAAATGATAAAAATTACTGCAAATAGCTCACTAAAAAATATATTATCATCAAAAATTGTCGAAAAGCAAAAAATCATATCGGAGCAAAATATGCGATTAAAAAAATTAAAGCACCATGCTGGGGCTAAGGGTAGAAGGCTCAATTGATATGAAGGCTGGCTCAATAATTGCGTCTTTGGCTAATTAATTTTGCGCCAGCTAAATTCTGGCTAAATTCTGGCTCAAAGGCTAATTAAATTGCGCCGGCTAAATTCTGGCTCAAAGGCTAATTAATTTTTTTCTGGCTAAATTCAGGCGCAATTTCTGATTGGCTGGCGCAATTTTTGGTCACGTGACAAAAGGTTGATCAGATAAAATTATTAATTAATTTTACTGATATTAATATTTTAATATATTGTAAACTCTTTCTCTTTCTCNGTTACACATCAACACATCAATCTGAAGAATCAATTGATATTACAAATATTCCAAAAAATGCAATTTTACAACATAAAGCAATTGAATAGATCAATTTAGCCACCAAGAATTTATCTGAATATTAAAAAATGATAAAAATTACTGCAAATAGCTCACTAAAAAATATATTATCATCAAAAATTGTCGAAAAGCAAAAAATCATATCGGAGCAAAATATGCGATTAAAAAAATTAAAGCACCATGCTGGGGCTAAGGGTAGAAGGCTCAATTGATATGAAGGCTGGCTCAATAATTGCGTCTTTGGCTAATTAATTTTGCGCCAGCTAAATTCTGGCTAAATTCTGGCTCAAAGGCTAATTAAATTGCGCCGGCTAAATTCTGGCTCAAAGGCTAATTAATTTTTTTCTGGCTAAATTCAGGCGCAATTTCTGATTGGCTGGCGCAATTTTTGGTCACGTGACAAAAGGTTGATCAGATAAAATTATTAATTAATTTTACTGATATTAATATTTTAATATATTGTAAACTCTTTCTCTTTCTCGGTCTCCACTTATGGTTCCGCAGTAAAAACTTAAGTGACTACTAGGGGGCTAGTTTAGTGCGGAGGTCTCTACTCAGACCGGATAAGGCTAAACTACCGGAGTAGCTTCAACCTGAACAGTTACGAACGTTGGCGCTGTTGAGCTGGTTCTGTTTTCTTTAGAAAGAAGCGTAAACAACGGAGGGTTGCGTACTTGGATGGTACTGGGCGTATCAGCTCAGGGAGAAAGCCTGGGGTTAAGACCTGATAGGGAGTTCGGGTTTTTTAAGGACTTGTTTCCGCCTCGTCGTCTACGTAAGTATCTGGATGAACGTGAAAACTAAAGATATCATATGGTACTATTTGGTTTCTTTGAGTAGGGGAAGGGTCTGCGCCACGAATTCTCATTTTTCATGTATTTGGATGGTTTTTGGGGAATTTTCAAATTTCGGTTTGACCCTGATTGTCGATCTTGTCGATCAAGGGGTGACGCATTGATATAAAAGTGTGGTATGGTGATACATAAGGGGATGATCGGTGGGTGCTGCAGGGAACGTGATGATTTGTGGGAGGACGGGGGTGTGTGAAGTTTATTTTAGTTGTCGCCGGGGTGTGAGTTGCTGTAAATGAGCAGAGGGTTAGTTGTTTGAGGTGTGGGTTTTGATAGTAGTTTCAAATCTTACTGGAATTATAATATGGATCCCTTATATCGGTGGTAAACCTATTAATTCGAAACAACGTCGGGGCCCTATGGATCTGGAAGAAACAGAAGTTTCGTTAAACCAGCGTAATAAGATGGACAGGTCTGCTCCTCTATAGACGGGGACTTAGGATAGAGCGGGGATTCATTCCTTTTGGAATGACCAATATCCGAAAACTGAGGCCATGCACTGCGGATTCCTGGAAGGACTATGGTCCGTTATTGATACCAATTTATAGACGCTACCGCAAATACCAACAATACATACTGGAAGAACTTTATAGTTCGAATACCATGTTAATGGGAGGAAGCCGGTTCGACACGGGTAGTATTCTAAGGCTTGCCGCTATTACCAATATGTTCCTTGCTGGAAGAATATGAATGGGCCTACTCGCAAATATAGGTGGTGAAATATTATGATTTTCGAATTGGTGCGTATGGTCACGTGAATAGAGACAGAGGGGTGGAACGTGGTTTTCCTTAGGAGTGTAGGAGCAGTAGTTGAAATTTTTCTTTTGTTTTATTTCTTGTGTGGTGGAGGATGTTGTTTCCTTAAGGAGCTTGTAGGTGGGGACTTTTAAATGTTAGTAACAACATTTAAATGGAAAAAAAAAAAATTTTTTTTTATAGTAACTTACTGGGTTACTCTGGTAGGTTCTTCGGGTTTGCCGAAGGAATAGTTGGTCAAACATTAGTTTTTTAAACTTAGTTAGTTTTATTTTTATATGTAAATTTGCTTTGCATTTTTTTTTCAACATATTATAAATAAAGCAAGACCTTATTTACTTACAAAAAAAAAAAAAAAAAAAAAAAAAAANCACACTCGGAAGTTATTCACAATGAAATGGCAGATAAATTAGCAAGAGAAGGTTGTTTTAAACCTGTATGCTTTCCAGACTTGCAATCTTTAACGTCTGTAAATGCAGTGAGTTGTTGGAATACAGAAACAATTGAGGAGCCTTTAAGACATTTTACTAAAAAATTGAGTAAGGCCAAACACTCGATAAAATGGAGACTGCTCAATCGGAACATCTCTACAATTTCTGCTTTTAAAAGTAAACAGATTCAGTGGGAGTTGTCATGGAGAACGACAATGCTTTCTTATATTGATCGCAATGTAACAGATAACAAGGAAACCCGGCAAAGAGCTTTTAATGTTAAATTATTTAATAATGAACTGCCCACACTAGAGAAGTTAAAGGATAGATTCCCAAAGATATATGAAAACGATTCTTGTATCCGGTGCAATCTAGAAAAAGAAGATCAAGTACATGTGTTGACATGTCCAAAAAATTTAATTGATATACACTCATGCAAA
The DNA here is from genome assembly GCA_003547095.1 of Diversispora epigaea. NCBI lineage: Eukaryota > Fungi > Glomeromycota > Glomeromycetes > Diversisporales > Diversisporaceae > Diversispora > Diversispora epigaea. The sequence continues at coordinate 62,790 of PQFF01000265.1, read as the reverse complement.
AATAAACTTATTAATTTGTTAGTAAGCAAGACGACTACCGTAGCATGTGGGGATACATGCAAAAATATGTGCAAAACACTAGAAGCATTAAAGGAACTTCATATTTCCCAAGATGTGAGCACGTGAGACGCGGATCACTTATCATTCATTGATGTTATGTTGGGATTGATCCCGATAACTGTATATGATATAGTTTTGCAAAAAGTTGTAACACATGAGTTGGCTGATCAAATAATAGACAACGTATTTAATCAATTTAAACTCTTCTTACATACTCATATTTGGAAGGATAGATGTACAGTGGTTAAAAAGTGGGAAACTGAGAATGGAATCAGTAATAATAAATGGAAAAAGAAGATCTGTAACAAGACACTTGATACAACAGTAACATCTCAGACCAATAATACAGATAATAATAGTGTACTCAACAATACTACACAAGGTGTAACAAACATTATAAATAAAAACAATCATAATTATAGTAGAAGCAGAATTTCTTTTTTATTTTCATTAAATAGATTTATATATAATCATGTTATCAAAGACAGCTGTAATTGGACTTGATTGTATAAAATAAGTTGTTCGACAGGGCCTTAACATGCTGAGGGCAATTGTTATTGTCAGGCGGTAGGTTGTAGGCATGTCCCTTCGGGTTAGTCTAAGTCTCATCTTTAACTAATAGTTATTAGAATAAGTTATGTATCTTATGTATAAAAAACTTTCTGTTTTTCTAATTAATAAAATTTGAGGTGAGGTCTCGCTAAAATAAAAATAAATAAAAAAAAAAAAAAAAAAAAAAAAAAAAAAATATTTTAATATATTGTTTTAAAATAGCTATAATTTGATCAATTTTAATGCTACAAAAATGAAATATATATCATCTTGTAGCTAAGAATCAGATCTTTCGATCAGTTATAGAAATATCATAGTAGAAAATCGCTCCTAGTTATGTAAAATTAATTTGAAATTAAAGCTAAAATTAATTATTTTTAAAAATTTAAAATAATTATTTAATAAATTTTATAATTGCGCCAGCCAATCAGAATTGCGCCATTATTTAGCCTTTGCGCCTGAATTTAGCCATTGCGCCTGATTGTGCCGTGGCTAAATTCTGGGCTCAATTGGCTAAATTAAATCTGGCTAAATTCCTGGCTCAATTCGTATTGCGCCTACCATCCCTAACTGGGGCACAAGCAAAACTTGCTGCAAAAAAAAAAAAAATGTTAAAAGATGGAATTGTAGAAATATATGATACTTCGAGAAGACCATCTGTAACTATAAAGAATCCTGATTTATAAAATAAAATTTATGATTGCATTGAGTTCGGATCCGCTCATGCTAAAAGAAAAAAAAAGGTTATTAAAATTCGTATAGTAAAATATTTGCACGAATCACTCGAAGAAAAATATAATATATACTTATCTCGCCAATACTTGTCGACTTATCTTCAACCTTGTCATCAAAATACTTTTGCTGTACGTCGTCATCATCATCCAACAAAGGTCGGCCTTGCTTCCATAATACGAACAAAAATGAAATCTCATGTTGATGAACATTACTATTTAGTTTCTATCAAAGCTGCAAGAATATTTATTGAAGTTTTTTCTGATGAGACGATTATTATCTCTCAGGATGATAAAACAAAGGTTGGACTAGGCATTCCCGCGGTTGGTTGCACATTGTTACCAATGGAGATTTATCCTTCTTAATAAACATGTGGAATGAACAGGAACTCTTGAAATAATATTAAAGATATTATTCAAGGAAACTATTAGTCAAAATAGATACAACTACTACTAATAGGTAGGTTCTAGAAGTTAAATAAACTACTGTTAGCAAGTGTATTGATTAGTGTTAACTACTAATATCACGAGACAGTGCTCCAAATGATAAAGTAGGCAATTCAATACAAAGGGTTTGGTTATTATTAATAATAATATTGATAATTTCAAGGTAATAATAACCTTTATTAATGATAATTGCAAATATAATAGAAACTAATTTACAAATAAATTAGTTACAAAAGGTTTCCTAATTAAAGGATAGAATTCTATTTCTAAACAAACTCGAACTAAAACTAAACTGAACTAAAGGAATCTTTAACTCGAACTCGAACTCAAGCTCGAGCTCTTCCCTTTGCTTCAAGTCAAAATCCATTCCTTATATAACTAATTTTTGGATCCTTTAGGTCCTTTAAGTCCTTGTAATTAGGGTTAAGAATCATCCTAATATTTAGAGTCAACTAATCGACTTTATTCGCCAACAATTAATCACGATTAATCACTGATTCCATAGTCATCGATTTAGTCGCGATTCCATAATCGCCAATTTAGTCGTGATTCCATAATCGTCAATTTAGTTGCGATTCTATAATCGCCGATTTAGTCACGATTCTATAATCGCCAATTTAGTCGCGATTCTATAATCACTGATTTAGTCATGATTCTATAATCACCGATTTAGTCATGATTCTATGATCACTAATTTAGTCGCGATTTTATAATCATAATCACAATTCTATAATCGTAGTCATGATTCTATAGTCGCGATTTTATAATTATAGTCGCGATTCTATAATTATAGTCACGATTCTATAATCGTAGTCACGATTCTATAATTGTAGTCGCGATTCATAATCAACTATTTTTTTATAAATTAATTAATTTATTTATTTTTTTATAAATTAATAAATTAATTTATTTTTTTAATTTATTTAAATAAATTAAATTATTTTAATAATTATCATTATATAATTATGATTAAATCAACGATTATATAGTCACGATTATTCAACGATTATATANATTAATCACGATTAATCACTGATTCCATAGTCATCGATTTAGTCGCGATTCCATAATCGCCAATTTAGTCGTGATTCCATAATCGTCAATTTAGTTGCGATTCTATAATCGCCGATTTAGTCACGATTCTATAATCGCCAATTTAGTCGCGATTCTATAATCACTGATTTAGTCATGATTCTATAATCACCGATTTAGTCATGATTCTATGATCACTAATTTAGTCGCGATTTTATAATCATAATCACAATTCTATAATCGTAGTCATGATTCTATAGTCGCGATTTTATAATTATAGTCGCGATTCTATAATTATAGTCACGATTCTATAATCGTAGTCACGATTCTATAATTGTAGTCGCGATTCATAATCAACTATTTTTTTATAAATTAATTAATTTATTTATTTTTTTATAAATTAATAAATTAATTTATTTTTTTAATTTATTTAAATAAATTAAATTATTTTAATAATTATCATTATATAATTATGATTAAATCAACGATTATATAGTCACGATTATTCAACGATTATATAATCACGATTAAATTGACGATTATATAGTCACGATTATTCAACGATTATATAATCACGATTAAATCAGCAATTATATAGTCGTGATTAAATCGACGATTATATAGTTGCGATTAAATCGACGATTATATAGTCGCGATTAAATCAACGATTATATAGTCGCGATTATTCGACGATTATATAGTCACGATTAAATCAGCGATTATATAATCGCGATTAATCGTTCACCAATATTTGGAGTCGACTATATAGTCGAGTCGCGATTAATTGCGATTCTATAATCACGATTCCTATCCCTACTTGTAATACATAATCTACATATTAATTTACTACTATCTATGGTAAATCTATTACAGGATACAGTTACACTACACAATTACATATTTGTAAATCAATCTGCCTTTCGTATTACAGATAAAAATTATAAATAAATAAATAAATAAATAACTAAGTACTATTAACTAATTATAAATATAATAACAATATAATAAATAATATAAGTTAATAATATATAATAGTAATTAAAATATATCCTAACAATTACTCTGGTAACAACGTTCAAAACCATTCAAACAGTTAATGAACCAGTTACTATCAAAGATCACAATTTTCCAATTGGTTCAGAAATGAAATTAATACCTTCTATTTATCTTGTCATTAATCCAGCTGATTCGAGTAACATCTTGTGAACTGGTCAGCTTTTCATATTCATTAGGTCAGAGTATTTTATTGAAATATCATCAAAAACTCAAATTGCAGATTTAAAAAATATCACTTTGAATGAAGAGTTTTCTACCCTAAAAAAAAAAAAGGAAAAGTTAAACTTATTTGAATCTTTCTTGTTGACAGCGAACCTGATGAAAATCCAAGACATATGAAAAATATTATTCAGTATACTTATCTTTTTCACTTCCTCGATCTGGATTACTTGACTGTTCGTACTTATGCTCCAGGTCAAAGTACGTATAATCCAGTAAAACGTAGTATGGCTTCTTTATCTGCGAAACTTGCTGGTATTACTTTACCCGTGGGAAAATTCGGGTCACATCTAAATAGTTAAGGAAGTGTAATAAATGAAGAATTAGCACGACAGAATTTTGAATATTCAGGACAAAAATTATGTGATATATGAAAAAGGGATGATATATATAGAAAACCCATAAAAGTTGAATATATCGATCAAGAGAAATATCCATTCAATGAGCTTGAGCCTTTAATATCATAGGAATAGATTGAAAATCATATACAGATTTGTCACTATTCATTAAATATAAAAAAATGCAAAAATCGGGAATGTTGTAATAAATATAGAGTTTCAGATGTCGCTATTATTTTGAATGAGAATAATGGATTTCTCCCTTCAACAATGAAAGGAAAAGATGGTCATTTTATCAACCTAATTTACGCTCTTCAATATCATAATAAACTTAATTTTTTATATCAGAGGTTATTGTAATAATTTCGTTTTCAAAAGTTATTAAAGGTTATCAGACTAATAACCTTCGCAAATATTACGTTTATTATGATAAAGTAAAGGTTATTGAAAGTTATCGATATTAATAACCTCCAGAGTATTACATTTTATTAATAAAAATAAAGATTTTCGGTACCAATAACCTTCGTAAATATTACGTTTATGTTGGAGATATTCAAAAGTTATCGGAGTGAAGGACTTCGAAGGCTTACGTTTAAAAAAATTTACTGATGTTGTTGTTATACCTGTCGCCCAAATTCAAAATCCAAATGCCGAAATCCCAAATGCCGAAATCCCAAATCCCAAATCCCAAATTATAATTAGTATTTTTTGCCAAAATCCCAAATCCCAAATCCCAAATCTCAAATTATAATTAGTATTTTTTGCCAAAATCCCAAATCCCAAATCCCAAATACTAGTAATTTGTGCATTTTGGCGTCCCAAATCCCAAATTATTTGGGATTTAGGCAACACGTATAGTTGTTACCTTTCAATTTCACAATAATTCTACCAGCATTTGTGTTGCAATATATGCAGAAAATACTTCCAACCCTCAAATTCACAAATGACTATAAGTGAAATATACATTCTGGACATCACACACCAAAAAGTATCCAAAAATAAACTAATGAGACAGAAATAGATTGTATATTTGTTCCATTAAATCTAAATTTTAATGTTGCTAAAGATATAATTCCAAGAAATAATTCGAGGCACGAAGTTAAATGAATTTTTCGTAAAGTTCAATTGGATGGAGAATAATAAAAAATAAAAGTGGCGGAATAAATAAAAAAATGATTAAAAATAAAATAAAAAAAATATATCTAAAATTATAACTTATATAAATTTTGTTTTATGATAATGTAATTATATTACAAATATTCGAAATATTTGTAATAAGAAATTTAATTTTTTTTTTTTTTTTTTTTTTTTTTTTTTTGTTTTTTTTTTTTTTTTTTTTTTNTGCCGAAATCCCAAATCCCAAATCCCAAATCCCAAATACTAGTAATTTGTGCATTTTGGCGTCCCAAATCCCAAATTATTTGGGATTTAGGCAACACGTATAGTTGTTACCTTTCAATTTCACAATAATTCTACCAGCATTTGTGTTGCAATATATGCAGAAAATACTTCCAACCCTCAAATTCACAAATGACTATAAGTGAAATATACATTCTGGACATCACACACCAAAAAGTATCCAAAAATAAACTAATGAGACAGAAATAGATTGTATATTTGTTCCATTAAATCTAAATTTTAATGTTGCTAAAGATATAATTCCAAGAAATAATTCGAGGCACGAAGTTAAATGAATTTTTCGTAAAGTTCAATTGGATGGAGAATAATAAAAAATAAAAGTGGCGGAATAAATAAAAAAATGATTAAAAATAAAATAAAAAAAATATATCTAAAATTATAACTTATATAAATTTTGTTTTATGATAATGTAATTATATTACAAATATTCGAAATATTTGTAATAAGAAATTTAATTTTTTTTTTTTTTTTTTTTTTTTTTTTTTTATTTATTTTTATTTTAGCGAGACCTCACCTCAAATTTTATTAATTAGAAAAACAGAAAGTTTTTTATACATAAGATACATAACTTATTCTAATAACTATTAGTTAAAGATGAGACTTAGACTAACCCGAAGGGACATGCCTACAACCTACCGCCTGACAATAACAATTGCCCTCAGCATGTTAAGGCCCTGTCGAACAACTTATTTTATACAATCAAGTCCAATTACAGCTGTCTTTGATAACATGATTATATATAAATCTATTTAATGAAAATAAAAAAGAAATTCTGCTTCTACTATAATTATGATTGTTTTTATTTATAATGTTTGTTACACCTTGTGTAGTATTGTTGAGTACACTATTATTATCTGTATTATTGGTCTGAGATGTTACTGTTGTATCAAGTGTCTTGTTACAGATCTTCTTTTTCCATTTATTATTACTGATTCCATTCTCAGTTTCCCACTTTTTAACCACTGTACATCTATCCTTCCAAATATGAGTATGTAAGAAGAGTTTAAATTGATTAAATACGTTGTCTATTATTTGATCAGCCAACTCATGTGTTACAACTTTTTGCAAAACTATATCATATACAGTTATCGGGATCAATCCCAACATAACATCAATGAATGATAAGTGATCCGCGTCTCACGTGCTCACATCTTGGGAAATATGAAGTTCCTTTAATGCTTCTAGTGTTTTGCACATATTTTTGCATGTATCCCCACATGCTACGGTAGTCGTCTTGCTTACTAACAAATTAATAAGTTTATTTTTGCATGAGTGTATATCAATTAAATTTTTTGGACATGTCAACACATGTACTTGATCTTCTTTTTCTAGATTGCACCGGATACAAGAATCGTTTTCATATATCTTTGGGAATCTATCCTTTAACTTCTCTAGTGTGGGCAGTTCATTATTAAATAATTTAACATTAAAAGCTCTTTGCCGGGTTTCCTTGTTATCTGTTACATTGCGATCAATATAAGAAAGCATTGTCGTTCTCCATGACAACTCCCACTGAATCTGTTTACTTTTAAAAGCAGAAATTGTAGAGATGTTCCGATTGAGCAGTCTCCATTTTATCGAGTGTTTGGCCTTACTCAATTTTTTAGTAAAATGTCTTAAAGGCTCCTCAATTGTTTCTGTATTCCAACAACTCACTGCATTTACAGACGTTAAAGATTGCAAGTCTGGAAAGCATACAGGTTTAAAACAACCTTCTCTTGCTAATTTATCTGCCATTTCATTGTGAATAACTTCCGAGTGTGCTTTAACTTTTTCCAGCCGGAGTGTTAAGTTCTGAACGTTAGCTATTTCTTCTATAGCTTTGACAATTGTCCAATTTTTAAGTTTCCTATGTGCTTTTCTCAGGTTGGCAGCTGCAGTAGCTATAGCATCAATAGCTGCTTGGCTATTCGTAAAAATACATAACCTTGAACGCTTTGGAGTAGCATAAACTGCCGGTGATAAGAAATTTAATAAAATAATAAAATTATAAATTGCAAATAAAAGTCACACAAAAATGCATATCACGATGTCACGATTAAAAAATTGATCAATAATATTATATTATATATTATACCTGCCACCCAAATTCAAAATCCAAATGCCAAAATTCCAAATGCCAAAATTCCAAATCCCAAATTCCAAATTATAATTAGTATCTTTTGCCAAAATCCCAAATCTCAAATCCCAAATACTAGTAATTTGTGCATTTTGGTGTCCCAAATCCCAAATTATTTGGAATTTGGGTAACATGTATATTATATATATAACGTGACTATTATACCTGATATTTGAGCTGACCTCCACCTCCTATTGAATTAGCTAATTTCTGGCACGCTCCCAACGACTACTTTGATAATCACTTTTGATAGATCGCAAAACAAAATATAAGAAGATAGTTTTTATAAAAAGTGATTATAATAATATTAAATTATATATTTTCGAATTACTTCATAATGTTAAAAATTTCTTTGACTATCCTTTCCCAAAAATAGAAATATAATGAACACTTTACTAAATTAATTAAAGAATATAAAATTTGTGAAATAGATGTATCAATATTATCAGTTACTGCATTAGATACTTTATGCTACCTCACAGGAGTGCAAAGTATTTCGAACAATTTCTCAAATCAGTCTCTCAGTTTGCATCACACAAACAAATAATAATACGCTCTATCTGCCAGTAGGTCACAGCTAATACAATCGATTTAACTGGCCTATCTCAAAACAGATAATAAATATAATAAATAATAATAATAATTAAATAATAATCAAATTAATCATGAAGGCACAGTGAGTAAGGTGNCCAAATTATTTGGAATTTGGGTAACATGTATATTATATATATAACGTGACTATTATACCTGATATTTGAGCTGACCTCCACCTCCTATTGAATTAGCTAATTTCTGGCACGCTCCCAACGACTACTTTGATAATCACTTTTGATAGATCGCAAAACAAAATATAAGAAGATAGTTTTTATAAAAAGTGATTATAATAATATTAAATTATATATTTTCGAATTACTTCATAATGTTAAAAATTTCTTTGACTATCCTTTCCCAAAAATAGAAATATAATGAACACTTTACTAAATTAATTAAAGAATATAAAATTTGTGAAATAGATGTATCAATATTATCAGTTACTGCATTAGATACTTTATGCTACCTCACAGGAGTGCAAAGTATTTCGAACAATTTCTCAAATCAGTCTCTCAGTTTGCATCACACAAACAAATAATAATACGCTCTATCTGCCAGTAGGTCACAGCTAATACAATCGATTTAACTGGCCTATCTCAAAACAGATAATAAATATAATAAATAATAATAATAATTAAATAATAATCAAATTAATCATGAAGGCACAGTGAGTAAGGTGAAGTAAAAGTAGTAATGCAGTATCAAACAATATTTAATAATATTTTGTAATATTATGACATAAAGTATAAATTTATTAAAATATAAAATATAAAATTTTAAAAACAAAGTATTATTTAACAACAAAAATATTATAGCGTGACATATCTTTCCTGTTCCTGAATGAAGTTTACTTTTCTATATAATATTTATTAAAGAGTTTCAAATTATTCTAAATTATTTTTAATTAATTAATTAACTATCAATTATATCTTAACTACAGTGCACGACACTTAAAGACTGCATTAAATTTGATGATTTTTAAAAGGTTATAAAATGTGATACAGAAGTAATACCAAAAAAAAGAAGCTGACATTTTGAAGCTAAGTTAATTTACTACAAACTGTTGACCTCTTTTTAAAAAAATAATTATTCATTCCTGACTTATATCAATTCAAAAATGCCCTGCCTTCATATGATCAATATCCAGTAGGACAAAAACGTGACCTAATAATCACGTAAATTAATTTTTATTGGTTAATTAGAATATCACGTTTTTATTATTGATTCTTGGCGAATAAAAAGTGATGATCAAATTCAGAAGTCATGTAATTCTTTGTAAAGTATGCAGAAATTAATTTTTTGATTTATTTAGGTCTAATTTGATTTTTGACTTGAAAAATGGGACAAATTATAGGATTTCAGTCTTTAAGTGTCGTGCACTGTATCATTTACTAACTAAGTTTTCACTACTGAAACTTACTTCTGACAACAATCATATTTATACTTTCTTTTTTGTTTACACTTTATCCTTGTACTTTATACTTTATCCTTTGTATGTTATCTTTTATTCTCGCACGATATTCTTTATCCTCATACGGTATCCTTTATCCTCGCACAGCATTCTTCATTCTTCATCGTCGTACAAGGATAACAATCATCTGAAAATTTATTTAGTATCACAAAATATCATCCCTGTGACATCTCATCTGATTATCAATTTACTTCGTTACAATATCTTAAATTACCTTAATATTTTCAACAAATTGCTATTTATTTTCAAAAAAAAAGTAATTTTCTATTTGTGTTACTTTGCGATAACAATAAATAAAATATAAAGACAATTAGTAAAAAATATTGGCTTAGATTTACAAATACCAGTATTTTCTTATGGCCAACTTTATATTATTCTTTTACGTTGTATTTCATCACATAATATTAAAATTCTTTTACTTTACAATAATATTAATATAATAACAAATATAATATATTTAGAAATACTTTTAAAAACTTAACTTGTATAATTTATAAAAGTTAGAACTATATTCATAATAAATAAAAAAATTAAATAAAAAATTAATTGTAATAGTTATACTTTCGTATCATATAAAAAGGTATTAAATTAATAAATCTATATAATACATCAGTAAATTTTTTTAAACATAAACCTTTGAAGTCCTTCACTTCAATAACCTTCGAATACTTCCAACATAAACGTAATATTTACAAAGGTTATTGGTACCGAAAACCTTCATTTTTATTAATAAAATGTAATACTCTGGAGGTTATTGATATCGATAACCTTCAATAACCTTTACTTTATCATAATAAACGTAATATTTGCGAAGGTTATTGGTCCGATAATCTTCAATAACCTTTGAAAACGAAATTATTACAATAACCTTTGATATAAAAAATTTCCTGATGTAATATATTATATCTTAACTTAAATTATATTATTAAATTAAAATTAATAAATTATTATATAATAATATATCATATCTTAATTTAAATCGTACCTACGAACTGTTAAATTATTAACTATAATATCGTTTTTCCTAGAATTATTTATTTTTACTTTGGCAGTATTAATAAATTTATATAATAATATTGGTGAATTGTTTTATCAATATTAATTATATAATTATATATTCGGTGATATTAAAAAATTATTAAGGAGATGTAGATCTTTTAATTAAAATAAATTTAAATAAATACATATATCAAAATCATACTTATGATATCGTTAAATATACAAAAAAATTTATTATTTTTTATCTATCTAAAAATATTATATATACATTTAAATTTATGGCACAATAAAAATTTAATATAAAAATAATAAATTATATAACAATGGCAAGATTGAAATAATATTTCATTTTTTTAAAATTTATGTAGAATTTATTCTATATATGAAAGTAAAAAAAGTACTTAATTATATGTATTTTTAATCAAGAAATTTATCTAGATAGTCAAAAAATTTCAGATTTTAAATAAAATAATTTTGTCTTTTATAAAAAACTATTTTTGACCTTTTTCTTCAAAATTGCAATTTCAAGGTCCTAAAATAATTTAATATGCAAGTATAATTACATTATATAAATACTTAAAATTAAAAATAATTTATGTACTTAACGGTATGAGAATTCACTAATATCATCAGGAAATTTTTTAAGTCGGAGGTTATTGTAATAATTTCGTTTTCAAAGGTTATTGAAGGTTATCGGACCAATAACCTTCGCAAATATTACATTTATTATGATAAAGTGAAGGTTATTGAAGGTTATCGATATCAATAACCTCCGGAGTATTACGTTTTATTAATAAAAATGAAGGTTTTCGGTACCAATAACCTTCGTAAATATTACGTTTATGTTGGAGGTATTCGAAGGTTATCGGAGTGAAGGACTTCGAAGGCTTACGTTTAAAAAAATTTACTGATGATATATATAATAATATTAGGTACCTTATACATGTCGTCAAAACTATTGAATTGAGTCAAACGCAATTAAAATCAAGAAAAATTGGAGTTGAGTCAAGGCAAATTTTGATTTTTACTAATANAATAATATTTCATTTTTTTAAAATTTATGTAGAATTTATTCTATATATGAAAGTAAAAAAAGTACTTAATTATATGTATTTTTAATCAAGAAATTTATCTAGATAGTCAAAAAATTTCAGATTTTAAATAAAATAATTTTGTCTTTTATAAAAAACTATTTTTGACCTTTTTCTTCAAAATTGCAATTTCAAGGTCCTAAAATAATTTAATATGCAAGTATAATTACATTATATAAATACTTAAAATTAAAAATAATTTATGTACTTAACGGTATGAGAATTCACTAATATCATCAGGAAATTTTTTAAGTCGGAGGTTATTGTAATAATTTCGTTTTCAAAGGTTATTGAAGGTTATCGGACCAATAACCTTCGCAAATATTACATTTATTATGATAAAGTGAAGGTTATTGAAGGTTATCGATATCAATAACCTCCGGAGTATTACGTTTTATTAATAAAAATGAAGGTTTTCGGTACCAATAACCTTCGTAAATATTACGTTTATGTTGGAGGTATTCGAAGGTTATCGGAGTGAAGGACTTCGAAGGCTTACGTTTAAAAAAATTTACTGATGATATATATAATAATATTAGGTACCTTATACATGTCGTCAAAACTATTGAATTGAGTCAAACGCAATTAAAATCAAGAAAAATTGGAGTTGAGTCAAGGCAAATTTTGATTTTTACTAATAATTGACACAATTAGTTGAGTCAAATGCAATTAAAAATTGAAATTTTAAGAGTTGAGTCTATACATGTTCCCAAAATTGATTTTGGATTTTTGAGGTATTTCGACTTTTTGAGATTTATGCAGAATCTATTCTATATATGGAAGTAAAAAAAGTATCCAGTTGTGTGTATCTTTAATCAAAGAATAAATCTGGGTGGTCAAAAAATTTCAGGTTTTAAGTAAAATAATTTCGTCTTCTATGAAAAACTATTTCGACTTTTTTCTCCAAAATACCAATTTTGGGGCTCCAAAATGATTTTGCGTACAAATATAGTTGAGTCAAGGTCAAATTAGTTTTGATGACATGTATATACATGTTCCCAAAATTGATTTTGAATTTTTGAGATATTTCGACTTTTTGAGATTTATGTAGAATCTATTCTATATATAGAAGTAAAAAAAGTACCTAGTTATATATATCTTCAATCAAAGAATAAATCTGGGTGATCAAAAAATTTCAGGTTTTAAGTAAAATAATTTCGTCTTCTATAAAAAACTATTTTGACTTTTTTCCCCAAAATTGCAATTTCGGGGCCCCAAAATAATTTAGCGTGCAAGTATAGACATGTATAAGGTATATCTGCTGCTCAAATTCAAAATCCAAATGCCAAAATTCCAAATGCTGAAATCCCAAATCCCAAATCTCAAATTATAATTAGTATTTTTTGTCAAAATCCCAAATCCCAAATCTCAAATACTAGTAATTTATACATTTTGGCGTTGTTACCATAGTAATATTGTAGTAGATATATTCTTTTTATTATTATTAACTTATATTATTTATTATTTATTATTATATTTATAATTAGTTAATATTTATTTATTTACTCATTTATTTTTTATTTATATTCTTATCTGTAATACGAGAGACAAATTGATTTACAAATATATAGTTGTGTAGTGTAACTGTGTTCTATAATAGATTTACCATAGATAGTAGTAAATTAAGATGTAGATCATGTATTATAAGGACCCAAAGGACCTAAAGAACCTAAAGGACCTAAAGGACCCAAAGGACCTAAAGGACTTAAAAGACCCAAAGGACCTAAAAAACCTAAAGGACCCAAAAATTAGTTATATAAAGGATAGATTTTGGCTTGAGTCAAAGGCAGTTCTGTGTAAGTTCCAATTGAGTTTTTAGGTAATTTTAGAATTAGGATTCTAACCTTTAATTAGGAAACCTTTTGTAACTAATTTATTTGTAAATTAGTTCCTCTTGTATTTGCAATTACCATTAATAAAGGTTATTATTTACCTTGAAATTACCAGTATTAGTATTATATTAATAATAACCAAACCCTTTGTATTGAGTTGTCTACTTTATCATTTGGAGCATCGTTTCGTGATATTAGTAGTTAACACTATACTTGCACGCAAAATTATTTTGGGGCCCCGAAATTACAATTTTGGAGAAAAAAGTCGAAATAGTTTTTCATAGAAGACGAAATTATTTTACTTAAAACCTGAAATTTTTTGACCACCCAAATTTATTCTTTGATTGAAGATACACATAACTGAGTACTTTTTTTACTTCCATATATAGAATGGATTCTGCATAAATCTCAAAAAGTCGAAATACCTCAAAAATCCAAAATCAATTTTGGGAACATGTATAGTTAACACTAATCAATATCCTTATTAATAGTAGNAATTAGGATTCTAACCTTTAATTAGGAAACCTTTTGTAACTAATTTATTTGTAAATTAGTTCCTCTTGTATTTGCAATTACCATTAATAAAGGTTATTATTTACCTTGAAATTACCAGTATTAGTATTATATTAATAATAACCAAACCCTTTGTATTGAGTTGTCTACTTTATCATTTGGAGCATCGTTTCGTGATATTAGTAGTTAACACTATACTTGCACGCAAAATTATTTTGGGGCCCCGAAATTACAATTTTGGAGAAAAAAGTCGAAATAGTTTTTCATAGAAGACGAAATTATTTTACTTAAAACCTGAAATTTTTTGACCACCCAAATTTATTCTTTGATTGAAGATACACATAACTGAGTACTTTTTTTACTTCCATATATAGAATGGATTCTGCATAAATCTCAAAAAGTCGAAATACCTCAAAAATCCAAAATCAATTTTGGGAACATGTATAGTTAACACTAATCAATATCCTTATTAATAGTAGTTTATTTAACTTCTAGAACCTACCTATTAGTAGTAGTTGTATCTATTCTGACTAATAGTTTTCTTGAATAATATCTTTAATATTATTTCAAGAGTTTCTGTTCATCCCACGTGTTTATTAAGAAGGATAAACCTCCATCGATAACAGCGTCCCAAATCTCAAATTATTTGAGATTTGGACAACACGTATAGTATAAGGTACCTGATATGTGTAATATATATATTGTCAAAACTATTGAATTGAATAGACACAATTAAAATTGAGAAAAATTGAAGTTGAGTTAAGATAAATTTTAATTTTTACTAATGATTGATACAATTAATTGAGTCAGACATAATTAAAAATTGAAATTTTAAGAGTTGAGTCAAAGTCAAATTAGTTTTGACTATACATGTTCCCAAAATTGATTTTGGATTTTTGAGGTATTTCAACTTTTTAAGATTTATGCAGAATTTATTCTATATATAGAAGTAAAAAAAATACCCAGTTATATGTATCTTTAATTAAAGAATAAATATGGGTAGCCAAAAAATTTTGGGTTTTAAGTAAAATAATTTCGTCTTCTATGAAAAACTATTTTAACTTTTTTCCCCAAAATTACAATTTCGGGACCCCAAAATAATTTTGCGTGCAAGTTATACATATTATTGATCATGACTACCTTTGTGACCTAAAGTCAGAGTTACAAGTCAACTACTAACAGGGATTATATCTTATATAAATGAACTAATATAAGTAATATGTTACAATTGCAATGGTTTTATTACGAAGGATTTATTAATGCGATTATATGTGTCGAAAAAGGCAAAGGGTGAGTTTTATAAAAGTTTATTCACAAAAAATAAGAACAATAATTCACACAGAATTATCAAATCAAACTTGTCACAGAGACTTTATTACAAATTTACTATAACTATGGGTTATTATACAATTACTACCTAATTGTATGTTAACTATACTATTTCAAGACTTAACTATCTTGAATTCTGAACTCTATTTGTCTGTCAGGTTGAGGGAAAACTCAGCCTTTATATANTCAAAAAATTTCAGGTTTTAAGTAAAATAATTTCGTCTTCTATGAAAAACTATTTTAACTTTTTTCCCCAAAATTACAATTTCGGGACCCCAAAATAATTTTGCGTGCAAGTTATACATATTATTGATCATGACTACCTTTGTGACCTAAAGTCAGAGTTACAAGTCAACTACTAACAGGGATTATATCTTATATAAATGAACTAATATAAGTAATATGTTACAATTGCAATGGTTTTATTACGAAGGATTTATTAATGCGATTATATGTGTCGAAAAAGGCAAAGGGTGAGTTTTATAAAAGTTTATTCACAAAAAATAAGAACAATAATTCACACAGAATTATCAAATCAAACTTGTCACAGAGACTTTATTACAAATTTACTATAACTATGGGTTATTATACAATTACTACCTAATTGTATGTTAACTATACTATTTCAAGACTTAACTATCTTGAATTCTGAACTCTATTTGTCTGTCAGGTTGAGGGAAAACTCAGCCTTTATATACATGTTAGATTATGTCTGTGTTTATGTCTGTGTTCTTGTCTAGATGTATGCTAAATACTATGTCTAAACCTAAGTCTGTAACTATGTCTCTTGTAATGTCAAAAATCGTATTTGTAATTATGTCTGTACTCTTGTCTAATATCTTGTCTATACTACAGATCTACTTTAAAATTACAAATCTATTTAAGAACTATTTTTGGTAATGAACTATAATTCGTATTACATGACAAAATTGATTAACAATAATAATAGCTATAATATATAAAATATAATAGTAATAGAGATAATATATATAAGAAATATAATAATAAATAATAATAAATAGTATAAAATACAAAATATAAAAAATATGTTGACAATGTTCCCAAAATTGATTTTAGATTTTTAAGGTATTTCGACTTTTTGAGATTTATGCAAAATCTATTCTATATATGGAAGTAAAAAAAATATCCAGTTGTGTTTATCTTTAATTAAAGAATAAATCTGGGTGGTTAAAAAATTTCGGGTTTTAAGTAAAATAATTTTGTCTTCTATAAAAAACTATTTCGACTTTTTTCTCCAAAATACCAATTTCGGGGTCCCAAAATGATTTTGCGTACAAGTATAGTGCAAATATAGTTTTGACAACATGTATAATGTGTAAGATATATATATGATATATGTAAAATATGTATAAAATATGTAAAATATAGAATATCTAACATCTGATATATATTTTTTATAATGATAATTTTGGTTGTAATATTACAATTATGACATAATATAATTATACTTGCACACAAAATTATTTTGGGGTCCCGAAATTGCAATTTTGGGGAAAAAAGTCGAAATAGTTTTTTATAGAAGATGAAATTATTTTACTTAAAACCCAAAATTTTTTGATCACTCAGATTTATTCTTTGATTGAAGATACACATAACTGGGTATTTTTTTTACTTCCATATATAGAATAGATTCTGCATAAATCTCAAAAAATCGAAATACCTCAAAAATCTAAAATTAATTTTGGGAACATGTATAAATATAATTATATAAAATTGAATATAGTATATATTATATTAAAATTTAAACTTATTTTATTAAAATTAAAAGAATAATATGTATTTAAAATTTAAACAGATGAAAAATTTTAAAATGACTATTTTTGTTTAATTTTAATTAATTAAGTTTGATATTTTTATAATAAATGTAATTAATCTTTGCATTTAAGGTTATTTAATATTATTTTTAGTATTTACTTATAAAATAAAAAGTTTTATATGTAATAATAATTAAAAATTTTATATTACTATTACATATAAAACTTTTTATTTTGTAAGTAAATATTAAAAATAATATTAAGTGATCTTAAATATAAAAATTAATTACATTTATTGTAAAAATATCAAACTTATTTAATTAAAATTAAGTAAATAATAGTTATTTTAAAGTTTTTTATTTATTCAAACTTCAAATACTATTATTTTTTTAATTTTAATTAAAATAGATTTAAAATTTTGATATAATACATATTATATTCTTATTTTTAAAATTAATTAGTATAATTTTTAATATTTACAATCAACCCTTGATACAACAAATTTTGATGTAACAAATTTCTTAATAAACCGAATATTTATTTGACCCTATTTTTTTATAGTAAAAAAAATTTAATACAACAAATTTTCTTAATTAGTTATAGTACACCGCAGTGATGTTCAAAATGTGCTTCCAATGAAATTTTATTGAAATTAGAAGTTCCATTGAAAGTTTCATTGAAAGAATCTCTATAAAAATTACGATATTTAAAATATACTTAAAATATATTTAAAATATACTTCATTAAGTATTTTTTAAGTATTTTTTAAGTATATAAGAAATTACTTAAAATATTATTATTTTATACTTAAAATATATTTAAAATATACTTCATTAAGTATTTTTTAAGTATTTTTTAAGTATATAAGAAATTACTTAAAATATTATTATTTTATACTTAAAATATATTTAAAATATACTTCATTAAGTATTTTTTAAGTATTTTTTAAATATATTTTAAATATATTTTAAGTATATTTTAAATATCGTAATTTTTATAGAGATTCTTTGAATGAAACTTTCAATGGAACTTCTAATTTCAATAAAATTTCATTGGAAGCACATTTTGAACATCACTGCGGTGTACTATAACTAATTAAGAAAATTTGTTGTATTAAATTTTTTTTATAGTAAAAAAAATTTAATACAACAAATTTTCTTAATTAGTTATAGTACACCGCAGTGATGTTCAAAATGTGCTTCCAATGAAATTTTATTGAAATTAGAAGTTCCATTGAAAGTTTCATTGAAAGAATCTCTATAAAAATTACGATATTTAAAATATACTTAAAATATATTTAAAATATACTTCATTAAGTATTTTTTAAGTATTTTTTAAATATATTTTAAATATATTTTAAGTATATTTTAAATATCGTAATTTTTATAGAGATTCTTTGAATGAAACTTTCAATGGAACTTCTAATTTCAATAAAATTTCATTGGAAGCACATTTTGAACATCACTGCGGTGTACTATAACTAATTAAGAAAATTTGTTGTATTAAATTTTTTTTATAGTAAAAAAAATTTAATACAACAAATTTTCTTAATTAGTTATAGTACACCGCAGTGATGTTCAAAATGTGCTTCCAATGAAATTTTATTGAAATTAGAAGTTCCATTGAAAGTTTCATTGAAAGAATCTCTATAAAAATTACGATATTTAAAATATACTTAAAATATATTTAAAATATATTTAAAAAATACTTAAAAAATACTTAATTTAGGTAATAAGTAAGTATGTTTTAGGTATATACTTAAAATATACTTAAAATATTATTAAAACATATTTAAAATCAAGTATATTTTAAGTATATACCTAAAACATACTTACTTATTTTTTAAGTATATTTTAATGTATTTTAAGTATAAAATAATAATAATTTAAGTAGTTTTTTATGAATACAATTAAGTATTTTTTTTTTTTTTGTTTCAGTGAGGTCTCGCCTCAAATTTTATTAATTATGAATACAATTAAGTATATTTTAAGTATATTTTAATTTATTTTAATAATATTTTAATAATATTTTAATTATATTTTAAGTATTTTTTAAGCATACATATTTCTTATAGAGAATTGGAAGTTCCAATGTCTCACATGCATTGAAATCTTCCAATCAAATATTTTAACTATTGTATTTAATATGATCTTTTAAATGAATATAAATATTCGATAATTGATAAAAAAGCAAATAGGAAATTAAAAATTTATTTAATTCTTTTTTTAATATTCTGGAATACTTAAATACAATATACAAATACAATGTCAAACTAATAAAATTTAATAAATTATATAATATTGATAAAATTTAATAAATTTTAATAATATTTATGTCATGTGTCTTATAATAAATATCTTCCAATGAAAATTTATTGAAATTGGAAGTCTATTGGAAGGATTGGAATTGAAAGTTCAATAGTGCTTCCAACTTCCAGAGAACATCACTGGTACACCATAGTACAAAGTTAATTGGTAAATATGCATAATAAAAGTCTCTCAATATAACGAATTTTTTATTAGAATGAATTTTTTTTTCCGTATAACAAAGAATTAATTTTGAATTATTATTTTTATACAATAATAACTTGATAAATTTTGGAGCTAAAATTATGATTAAATTACTATTGAAAACTTAAAATAAGAGTTTTCAAATTGTTTTATAAATATTTTAGTGAAAAATTGTTCTACATTTTGTAAACTTATCTTTAAATTATAATAACTATAATAAAGATTAAGGAGGTGATCATAATATACATGTTGTCAAAACTATTGAGTCAGACGCAATTAAAATTGAGAAAATTTGAAGTTGAGTTAAAACAAATTTTGATTTTTACTATAGTGCGGAACCTCTATAATAGGAACTTAGAAAATCTTAAATAAAATTTGATCTAATGATCAGATTTCTTTTATATTATAGCATTTGAATGTATACATTTAGATGAATCTATTTATGGAAAAAAGTTTTTCTCAATTTTTCTGGTTTATGTAAGCAACATGTAATGTGATTTTAGCCAATCAAAATCAAAAAAAAATATTATGTTTTAAAATTTTAAAAATTTTATATAAAATAAATAAATAAAAAATTATATATTTAAATGAAAATTTAAAAATAAAAAGTATTAAATTTTAATTATTTAATTTCATTATAAATTGTATTAGGTACACGATAATGTAATTTGTATTTTTTAACTGCATATTCTGCCATTTTTCCAGTAATACCTTTTCTATATATCTCCATAATTTACATGTATATTTTCGAATAGTAATTAAAGGAATTGAATCTAAAGTTTCAGGAACAGTTTTTTATAATCTATTTCAAATATAATTACAATGTTCTCTAGTGTACTTTTTAGCAGCACCCCAATACATTTTTATATAGTTTAATTCACAATGATACTTGGGATAAAATATACATTTTTGTCCACATTTTTCAATTTCTTCTTGAAGTTTAGATTTTTGTGCCAAGAAATCAGGTTGTAAAGACAAAATTCAACGTGCACAACATTTAGTTCTACTTATATTTATAATTTTTGTTTTCCTTTACATAATTTACAATTAGCTAATAAATCATCTCTCCATAAACCTCTTTCAATTAATACTTGTTTCATGCCTTTGGGTTGATTTGGATATTTAGGATGATTAGATGAAAAAATCATAGATTGTAATATATTATTTGATTCATAATAAGTATTATGCATATGTGGTTGTTTTCCTCCTGGATTTAAATTCATTTTAAAGGCATTTAATCCATCTTTTGCCATTGCACCATAATTATACTTGTACGCAAAATTGTTTTGGGGCCCTGAAATTGGTATTTTGGGGAAAAAAGTCGAAATAGTTTTTTATAGAAGACGAAATTATTTTACTTAAAACTTGAAATTTTTTGACCATCCAGATTTATTCTTTGATTAAAGATACATATAACTGGGTACTTTTTTTACTTTCATATATAGAATAGATTCTGCATAAATCTCAAAAAGTCGAAATACCTCAAAAATCCAAAATCAATTTTGGGAACATGTATAACCATGATTAATACTGTTATCAAATGCAAAAACACCTATTGCATTAGGATATAAAAGTTTAAAAATAGGTATTGCATTATTAACTACTTGATTTATAAGATATTCTGAAGTCCACCAACCTTCTTCATTTTTACCAAGACAAAGAAATTTTCTTGCTTCTTTAGAAATATTTGGATAATTTGTTATAAGATCATCTGTAAGTTTAAGTCTTCCAATTGTCTCTAATAAAAAATCACTAACCATTAAAGATTTTTCCTATCCTTTTTTTTGAAGTAGAGGTTCACCTAATGATGTCCAAACTATTGGACGGTCATCATTGGCATAAAAAAGACATTCATCATGTGTAATTAAAATATGCAATTTTTCATCATCTTTAAATTCTGGAAAACCCATTTGCATTTTATCACCAATAAATGTAGGCATTAATTTTTCATACTCTTCCATTGTTTTTAAAAACTGTTGTCTATATTGTAAAACATCTTCACGTTCATGTCCATCAAAATAAATACCTTTTTTTCGTGATTGTAAAATTAAACCCAATTTACGAAGCCATATTCTTGCAGTTTTTATTGAGATTGATCTATTTACAATTATTTGAGGAAAAATTTTTGTTTCAATAAATATTTTATAATTTTGTGGTGTTGTTTTTCCACAATTAGCTCGAATATAAGTTAAACTACTGTTAATTATATCTTCATCATCAATAAATGATTTAATTTTTTGATGACAGCCTTGTAATACAATAGGTAATGAATTATTTTTAATTCAATAATTTTCTGATTTTTGAATTATTTTGGATCTATATATTCCTTTATTGTAAATTTCTTTTGCTGCCTTTTCACTTGCTTCAATTCTTGTCAACCCATCTTTTTTCCAGTATTTAAAATAAGTATGTAAAGACCTATATCTCAAATAATTATATGCTGACAATTTTTTTTGATTATTTACAATAATATATTCTAATTGTTGAAGTTTTGAATTAAAATTATTATTGTTAATATTCATTTTATTATCTGATTTAGATATTTTGTTAACTGTTTCATCAATTGTTTCATCAATTGTTTCATCAACATCAACTGTTTCATCAATTGTTTCATCAATTATTTCATCAACTGCTTCATTGATTATTTCATCAACTTGAATTAAGTCATCTATATCAATTAGATCAAAATAATCGAAAAAATCATTGTTTTCATTTTCATTATTTTTATTTTCATTATCATTTTTGCCTATTTTATTATGCCCATCCATTTCATTATATTTTCTATATTCTATTTCATCAAATTTATCATCTGTTTCGCCACCACCCCATCATTAAATTCGTCTGTTTTGCCATCATCCCTATCATTAAATTTATCTGTTTCGTCACCACCTCCATCATTAAACTCATCTGCTTCGTTACCGCCTCCATCATTAAACTCATCTGATTTGCCTCCACTCCCATTATTAAATTTATCTGTTTCACCCCTACCTCTATTATTAAATTTATCTGTTTCGCCACTACTCTCATTATTAAATTCATTTATTTCTTGTCTAATTATTTCATTATTTATTTTATTATGTCTACTCATTTCACCGATTTCGTCACATATATCTGTTTCACTATCCATTTCATTAATTTCGTCACATTTACCCATTTTATTATCCATTTCATCATTTTTACCTGTTCCACTATCCATTTCATCATAATTACCTATTTCACTATCCATCTCATCATGTCTACTCATTTCACTATTCATTTTGGCATATCTATCCATTATTTCATTATATCTATCCATTATTCTATTATGTTTACCTGTTCCACTATCGATTTCAATATATTTATCTATTACAGTCAGACCTCTCTATAGTCACCCCCCCTATAAGCACATCATATAAAAATTCTCTTTATAAGCACACCTATTTTAAAACCAGTTACTATGAACATATAGAAAAAAAACCTCTATATAAGCACAACCTCTATATAAGCACATCTTTAAAAAAAAGCACTATGATCCCGATGGTGTGATTATAGAGAGGTCTGACTGTATTTCATTATATCTACCCATTTCACTATTCATTTCGGCATATTCGTCCATTATTTCATTATGTACACTAGGGATGGTAAGCGCAATACGAATTGAGCCAGGAATTTAGCCAGATTTAATTTAGCCAATTGAGCCCGGAATTTAGCCACGGCGCAATCAGGCGCAATGGCTAAATTCTGGCGCAAAGGCTAAATAATGGTGCAATTCTGATTGGCTGGCGCAATTATAAAATTTATTAAATAATTATTTTTAAATTTTTAAAAATAATTAATTTTAGCTTTAATTTCAAATCAATTTTACGTAACTAGGAGCGATTTTCTACTATGATATTCCTATAACAGATCGAAAGATCTGGTTCTTAGCTACAAGATGATATATATTTCATTTCTGTAACATTAAAATTGACCACTTTATAGCTATTTTAAAACAATATATTAAAATGTTAATATCGGTAAAATTAATTAATAATTTTATCTGATCAACCTTTTGTCACGTGACCAAATTGCGCCAGCCAATCAGAAATTGCGCCTGAATTTAGCCAGAAAAAAATTAATTAGCCTTTGAGCCAGAATTTAGCCGGCGCAATTTAATTAGCCTTTGAGCCAGAATTTAGCCAGAATTTAGCTGGCGCAAAATTAATTAGCCAAAGGCGCAATTATTGAGCCAGCCTTCATATCAATTGAGCCTTCCACCCTTAATGTACACCCATTTCACTATTTATTTCATTATGTCTATTCAATTTATTATTTACACTTGTCTCGTTACACTTGTTAATTTCATTTTCATTATATTCGCTATCTATTCTAATAAAAGAAACAGCTTCATTATTAATTTCGTTTTTGTTATCGTCTGAATTATTAGGGTTAAAAAAATTTGTGAGTGAGTTTGTAAACTTTGCCGCTACAGTAAATTTTCCACGAGGACCATATTTACAATAATATGTTGCAGTTGAATTGCCGGTATATGGTCTTTTTTTCTTTTGTGCGAAATCGGTCCACACTAAATCGAATCCAGATAAGTATTTTCGCTGTTTCTCCAAATATTCGTCTGAGTCATATTCATTTTCACTTTCTTTAGAATATGCATTAAAATCACTTTCATTATTATTATGTTTATTGTGTTTATTGGAAATAAATTTTCCATTGGCGTTGCGATTGGTTTTTCGTTTTCTTGCTGCTCTTAAAACTTTTGTTAAGGGCATTTTTTACATTTTTAAGAAGTACGAAGTATTGGAAATCGTTTTTTAGAGTTTTTTAAATGAAATTATAATGGTTTGCTATTTTTAGTATATTCTCAAATTTGATGGGTATAATTAAATACACAAACTTCAACCCCAGTAAAAGTCGGTTAATTTAAGTCAGATCAAAATTTTAACCGATGATTCTGAAAGCCTAGGTTCTAAGCTATCGATTTCTACGGTTAAAATTTTATTTCTATATATAATAAATAAAGTTTTAATGCAAAAAGACTAAACAATTTTTATTATAACCAAGTTTCTATTATAAAGGTTCCGCACTGTAGTAACTGACGTAATTAATTGAGTCAGACACAATTAAAAATTGAAATTTTAAGAGTTGAGTTAAGGTCAAATTAGTTTTGACGATATATATAGATCACAACCCCTATACGTGTTACCCAAATTCCAAATAATTTGAAATTTGGAATGTCAAAATGCACAAATTACTAGTATTTGGGATTTGGGATTTGGGATTTGGGATTTCGGCAAAAAATACTAATTGTAATTTGGGATTTGGGATTTCGGCATTTGAGATTTCAGCATTTGGATTTTGAATTTGGGTGACAGGTATAACAACTCCTATTGTTGCAATTAATAGTAATTTTGGAAAGTATCTTTATCAACTATACAAATTTGTAGTATTTATTTATAAATCAATAATAAATAGATTTTTTTTACATCTTTTTTTTAAAATGCTAAAAAACAAACGTAAGTCTTTTATAGCAACACAAAAAAAAGAAATATGTTTAAAAAAACAATCATCATCATTTTTAAAAAATAAAGACTTATCTAATGAATATAAAGTTAGTGAAGGAATAATTTGTGATATTTTAAAGATAAAAGATCACTGACTTGCTATAGATCTTAGTTCATATCAAGCTACTTTATGTTATAAAAAAAAATTCCTTTTCTTATTATAAAAGATGCTTTAATTTTATAAGTAGAAGGTGCAATTCAAACAAATATTAATATGATATCTTTTTTACAAAAGCATTAGAATTTGCTTTTTTATATAAAGAGGATAAGTTTAAAAGTTTGGGTAGATAGATTGATAATTTCAAAAAGTGACATAATCTTAAGTAAATAATATGCATGGAGAAGTATCAAGTACCTCACTTCAAAATTTTGATGAAATATGTAAAAATATTAATAAAATTTTAAAAGAATATGATCCTCAAAATATTTTTAATTGTGACGAAACTGGTTTTTTTTAGAAAATAAGATCTAGTCATACAATTTCTAATCATTCAATGTTAGGAACAAAACAGTCAAAAGATTGTGTAACTGTTTTATTCATATGTAATGTAACAGGAATTAAAAAACTCAAATCTTTATTAATTTACAAATATAAAAATCTACAAGCACTTAAACATATAAACAAAAGTACTCTTCCAGTAAATTATTACTGAAATTTAAAAAGTTAGATGCAAGTTTTAATCTGGAATAATTATATTAAAAAACTTGACATACAAATGTGAATACAAAATAGACAAATTATTCTTTTAATTAATAATGCACCTACATATATTCTTTATGAAACTACATATGTTACAAATATTACTATTGAACTTTTACTTCCAAACACTACTGCACATCTACAACCTTGTGACCAAGGAATTATTAATAGCTTTAAAGCAAGTATATTCATCTTTCATAATTATTTAATCTAAATTTTTAATAATTTTAAATTTTATTTTAGACACAATATCAAAAATTCTTTTTAAATAACTGTGTTAAAGCTTTTGATAAATATAATAAATATGATATTGAACCTGTTGAAATTAATATTAAAAAATGTATTAAATATGTTACTTTGGCATGGGATAATGTTATTGAATCTACCATTAAAAATTGTTGGCAAAAGACAGGTATTTTACCTAAAGCAGATTTAGATAAATTTAATTTAGATGATATTGTAGATGAAATGAAGATTACAGTAGATAATATAAATGAATTAAATGAGGTTCAAGTGTTAATTAATAAACTAAATCTTGAAGATTCTTTTAGTACTAATGAATTTATTCATTATTATAATACAGAAGTTATTACAGAAATTAGAACTAATGAAGAAATTCTAGTAATAGTTTTTCTTAATAAAGAAGATGAAATAGAAGAAGATTCAAATCCTTTACCAATTATTTATTCACAATGAAGCTATTGAATCATTTGATAAAATAATTTTATATTTAGAACAGTAGGAGAAAAGTTTTGATACAAAAAAAAATGAAATCAAATATGTGAAAAAATTAAAAAAAGAAGCTATAAGACAGCAATTTTTTTTAATGACACAAAGTAATCTTGATAGTTTAATATAAAATTATAAATTTATAAATTTCAATTTTGTTAATAAAATATACAACGAATTTCATTATACATTATATATATCAGCTGATTATAAAAATTGACTTATTTTCTGTTACACAAAGATTTTTTTATTTACCTCTTAATAAAGTTAATAAAACTTATTAATAACAGATTTTGACTACTAAGTAAAGTTGTTCTTTTAGAGTAAAGTAAACAAAATAAAAGAAAAAATAAGATAAAATAACGTTATTAAACCTTTTAAGAAAGAAATAAAACAAATTTCCGCAGGATAAAGGGATTGAGTTAATGGATTAGGGTCAGGTTTGATGGGTTGCACTAGTCGAAATGGTTCAATTCGGCTAAAATTCGGCTGTGCGATTTTCAGTCGAAATATAGCCAAAAGTTGGACGAAATTTTTCTTTTTTTTTTTTGCCGATTGTTATGCCGATTGGCTGCCAATCGGCAAAAATTCAGTAATAAAAATTCTGATAGAAATCAGAAAGAAATATTCAACAATCAGAAAGAAAACGGTAAGTAAATTTATTCAAAATTCTGATAGCAATCAGAAAGAAATATTCAAAATTCAGAAAGAAAACGGTAAGTAAATTTATTCAGAATTCTGATGAAAATCAGAAAGAAATATTTAAAATCTGGTAAGTAAATTTATTCAGAATTCTGATGGAAATCAGAAAGAAATATTTAAGAAATGTTCAAAATCCGGTAAGTAAATTTATTCAGAATTCTGATAGAAATCAGAAAGAAATATTCAAGAATTGTTCAAAATCTGGTAGGTAAATTTATTCAAAACTCAGATAGAAATCAGAAAGAAATATTCAAAATCCGGTAAATAAACTTGGTCAAAATTCCGATAAAAATCAGAAAGAAATATTCAAGAATTGTTCAAAATCCGGTAAGTAAACTTGATCAAAATTCCGATAGAAATCAGAAAGAAATATTCAAAATTCGGAAAGAAAATGGTAAGTAAACTTGGTCAAAATTCTAATAGAAATCAGAAAGAAATATTCAAAATTTGGAAAGAAAACAATAAGTAAACTTGGTCAAAATTCTAATAGAAATTAGAAAAAAATATTCAAAATCCGGTAAGAAACGGAAAGTAAACTTGGTCAAAATTCTAGAAATCAGAAAGAAATATTCAAAAAATCGGAAAGAAAACTTAGTTAAAATTCTAATAGAAATTAGAAACAAATATTCAAAATTCGGAAAGTAAACTTGGTCAAAATTCTGATAGAAATCAGAAACAAATATTCAAGAATTGGTCAAAATCTGGTAAAACTTTGTCAAAATTCTAGAAATCAGAAAGAAATATTCAAAAAATCGGAAAGAAAACTTAGTTAAAATTCTAATAGAAATCAAAAACAAATATTCAAAATTCAGAAAGTAAACTTGGTCAAAATTCTGATAGAAATCAGAAAGAAATATTCAAGAATTGGTCAAAATCCGGTAAGTAAATGAAAGAAAATGGCTAATGTTCTTTATTAATAATCTAAAAATAATCATTAAAAATAATAAAAATAATATTAAAATATCCTAAAATATATTGATAAATGTCTATATATTATATACTTATTAAAATTATTATTGTTCGGCCGAAATTTTTGAACTAGAAGTACTAGCAAAACTCGGCTCATCTTCCCCTTCCGTTTGCACGAATTCGGTGTCATAAACGACATCTTCTTGTTCATTACATGCCCAATTAGGGACTTTCGCTGGAGGGGAAATCATACCGCTGAATTTCATCAGAATAGTTTCGTTTCCGTTGTAATTGAGCAGTAGTACTTGAAGCCGATTTGGGATCAAGTACATTTCTGAGCAAGTGTTTTAGCTAAATATTACGTGAAAATAGATTAACAAAAAAATAAGTATTAAGGAAATTTCAGTAATAAATTGATAATAAATTAGTAATAATTGTTAAAGAATAAAAACATTTCAGAAATAAATCAGAAATTGGTTTTTTTGTATATAATATTAAAAAAAAAGAGAAAAAAAAATAAGTATTAGTAATATTTCGATAATAAATTGAAAGAGAAAAAATAAATATCAGTAATAAATCATTAATAAATCGGTAATAAATAAAAGGATATAATTTTTTGTATATAATATTAAAAAAAAGAGAGAAAAAATAAGTATGGTGCAGAAAGTCTAGAATCATCAAATACTTAGTTACCGCTGAAATTTGCTGGTTTATATGTCACATGATTTATTTTGTGAATAAACAAAAATGATTGGCCATACAGCCAAAATAACCATACGGTTAATACAGCTAAAAATTTTTTTGTTCCGTTTATGCATAATCTACTTTGAAGAGTTTCTTTACCTTTTCCTTAATTTCGAAGACTGATGGTGCTTTGACCTTCCTTAAGCAGATTAGGAGACAATGGAATCTTCCGTCACTTGAATTTGTCTCAATTTTGTTAAAAGACATTTTATTCAGGAGGTATTTATTTAAGTGATTATTTATTTATTTAAGGGATTATTTATTTACTTATTTAAGGGATTATTTGTTTAAGAGATTATTTATTTACTTATTTAAGGGATTATTTGTTTAAGGGATGATTTATTTCAATTTATTCACTTCACGATTAATTATCCTCTTTAACTATGCCTATGCACAACAAACAAACTAGACACTGCTTGACAGCTATTAAAAACCGGTGGAAAAACAAATCACAAGTTGACACAGATGTTTCATATGATGAATCTAACTTTGACACTGCCTGGCTGGAAGAAGAAGACGAACCTGTGGATGATAATCAATTTATAGAGGAGTTGAGGAGAGTAGAACCAAATATATTTAATAAACTTATTGAAAAAGCGAGGCAACCAAACGTGTGGAAATCAAAAGGACGAAAATGATATTATACTGGCTGTGCTGAATCAACATTATGTAATAAGAGAGCAACCTGAAGAAAGGCAGTCTCAGGTTCCAGTAAAATTAACACTTTGTTTCCTTGCGAAACTTCCATTAACAATATAGACGATTTAAGTTATAATGAAACAAATAATAATAATGAACTTCCATTTGATGAATTAATTGATTTTAGTGACGAGGATAATAATGAATTTACTTTGGTATCTCTTGATACCTTATTAGAAAAAAATCCTGAAGATGTACGACTTCGTACAGTAAGTCGATTTCTTCATCTTGTTCAAGATCAAGGATTTTCTAAAATTTTAACTAGTGAACTTTTGGCTTGTAGTGTTAATAGGGGTCCATGGTAAGGGTGGAAGGCTCAATTGATATGAAGGCTGGCTCAATAATTGCGCCTTTGGCTAATTAATTTTGCGCCAGCTAAATTCTGGCTAAATTCTGGCGCAAAGGCTAAATAATGGCGCAATTCTGATTGGCTGGCGCAATTTTGGTCACGTGACAAAAGGTTGATCAGATAAAATTATTAATTAATTTTACCGATATTAACATTTTAATATATTGTTTTAAAATGGCTATAATTTGGTCAATTTTAATGTTACAGAAATGAAATATATATCATCTTGTAGCTAAGAACCAGATCTTTCGATCTGTTATAGGAATATCATAGTAGAAAATCGCTCTTAATTACGTAAAATTGATTTGAAATTAAAGTTAAAATTAATTATTTTTAAAAATTTAAAAATAATTATTTAATAAATTTTATAATTGCGCCAGCCAATCAGAATTGCGCCATTATTTAGCCTTTGCGCCAGAATTTAGCCATTGCGCCTGATTGCGCCATGGCTAAATTCCAGGCTCAATTGGCTAAATTAAATCTGGCTAAATTCCTGGCTCAATTCGTATTGCACCTACCATCCCTAGTCCATGGCATGCACGACTTATTCGTTCATGGGCAAATTGATGGCTTAATAAAGGTGAAAGTTTTACATCACGTTGTGGCCGTCATACAAAAATAAAGTCACTTTTACATCATAAAGATTTTAAATTGCACATTTTCAAATATTTACGTGCAAACAAATTTACCTTAACTGTTTATCAATTCAAAAAGTTTATTGAAGAGAAAATTATACCTGCCTTGGGAATCAAAACAAAAAAAAACAATCTCTGAGGTAACAGTTCGAGTATGGTTACATAATCTTGGTTGGGATTATAAAGACCATTCAAAAAATATTTATTTTGATGGTCATGAATGTGATGATGTAGTAGCTTACCGAAATTAATTTCTTGAACAAATGTCTAATTTGCGATCCCGATTTGCAGTGTATGAAGGAGAACATATGGAAAAAATTATTCCACCAGTACTTCCACCTAATATTTCTGAAATTGTTCCAATTACTCATGATGAATCAATTTTTTATGCCAACGATGGTATTGTTAAAACATGGGGTCCAAGAGAAGAAAACCAACTTTGGCGTAAATCACAAGGGCTCAGTGTTCATGTAAGCGAATTTATTAGAGAATCAATTGGGCGACTTTGTTTTTCAGAAGAGGACCGATCTGCAAATGATTTACTTCCTGATGATCAGCGGCTCTTATATACTGAAGCTTGTGTAATTATATATCCAGGTTCTAATCGGGATGGCTGGTGGACAAATCAAGACTTAATAAAACAAGTGGTTGAACGAGCTATTCCAATTTTTGAAAAAATACACCCTGGAAAAGTCGCGCTTTTTATGTTTGATAATAGTAGCAATCATAATGCATATGCTGATGATGCTTTGATAGTTTCAAGAATGAATTTAAAAGATGGAGGCAAACAACCACTTCTTCGTAATGGCAGAATGCTTGATGGTTCTTCCCATATTATGACATTTGTAGATGTTGATGGAATAATAAAATCAAAAGGAATCTGGCGAATTCTTGAAGAGTGTAGCTTATGGGTATCAGGATTGGTGAAACAATGTGATTTATGCAAGTCACATGAAGCGGATCCAACAAATTTACAATGTTGCGCAACCCGTATCCTTGGTCAACAATCTGATTTTGCTTCTCAAAAAAATCACTTACAAGAAATTATCGAAGCAGCTGGGCATATGTATATTTTTTATTCAAAATTTCATTGTGAACTCAATTTTATTGAGTCATTCTGGAGAGATGCAAAGCGATATGCACGTTTGCACTGCAATTACACTTTTAAAAATCTTAAAGAAGTTGTTTCGCAAGCATTGGATTCCATTTCTTTAACTAAAATTTGCCGATTTGCATGTCGATCGAACAGATATATGAGTGCTTATGAATTAGGTCTTTCCGGAAAAGCTGCTGTCTTTGTAGTAAAAAAATATCAGTCACACTGTCGTGTTCCAAAAAGTGTTTTGGAAGAATTCGGTCATACACAGGTCAAAATCCAAATATCGGGCACCTATCAGGCACCTATCGGGTACCCGATATATTTGAATATCAGGTACCTATAGGGTACCTATCGAGTGCGAACAATATTTTTATATATATCGGGCACCCGATATCTAGGGTTTTTTTTTGTAAATTTTATAATGCACCCGATATGGTAGCGATATTAATTATTATTATTTCAGACACCCGATATTACCTTCAATATCGGGTACATGATAATAAATAGTAATATCGGGTATATATCGGACACCTGATTTATTAAAAATTTTATTCAGGTTTTTCCCTATCAGGCACACGATTTGATATTTTTGGCTTATCTGTTATACAACCTATCAGATGCATATACTTAAAATTCAAGTTTTCTTGCATAAAATCAGATATACTTTAAAGTTTAGTTATTGTTTGATATGCTCATTGTATTAGATAATCTCTTTATTATTAATTAATAAATAAATAAAATTAAAATTAAACATTAAATCTTCGATTCAATGGTATTATTGAAACATAATTATTCTTATTTTTATTCCCCGTCCGATAGTTTATCTTAATGGCTCGACCATATATTCTATGCACTGCAATAATTGAATCTTGACCTTCCTCATAGTATTCTCCATTCCACAACTCAGTATTGGATACTTCAGGCTCCATAAATTTATGCTTAAATCGTATACTAGAGGAAGGCGCATTTTTATACCATCTGACATATGCTAGAAGATGTGTTTTGGGTCCTTTTGGAAGTATTAGAGTATGTTCGAAGTAATATTGTACCTCCCCAGGATAAATATCACTTGTTCTATCTCTATATGCTTTCCACTTCACTAATATAATTGTATTATTTTCATGTCGTCCAGTGATCTTGGACCCAAATATTTCATTACCTATTATTAATCGTGCATGTTGGTTCATAGTTACTTCCATACATGCGTTCACATCTTTCTTTTTTCTATTATATAATGTGACATACCATTCGCATAATATTTTTTGAACCTCTTTAGGAATACTTACCTTTTCATGTGAAGGTGTTAGCATACTATACATGTCGTCAAAACTATTGAATTGAGTCAGACGCAATTAAAATTGAGAAAAATTGGAGTTGAGTCAAAGCAAATTTTGATTTTTTATTAGTGATTGACGTAATTAGTTGAGTCAGACGCAATTAAAAATTGAAATTTTAAGAGTTGAGTCAAGGTCAAATTAGTTTTGACGACATGTATATAGCATACGTCCTGGTATATATTCAGTGCCATAGATTTTATTGGACGTGTCATGTCTCAAGGAGATGAAATACTGTAACTCTTCTCTATCAAATTCATTAGTTACAGCTAAGCTGCCAGCAACTTTCTTTGGTGCAAGAAATTTAAGAGAATTCTCCAAGAGATCAGATGTCCATTGACATGAAAGATGATAATCCACAAGCGAATTTTTAAGAACAATTCGCATAAGTTCGGGTTCGATCTGCCGATTACTATTAGGATATGAACCTATGAAAAGATTTGTGTTAAAATTTTATTTATTATAATTTTGTACACCCGATATGTGCGGCTTACCTATGTATCCATTTAATCGCTCGTACGGGAATAACCAAAAACTATAAACAGAGCCATAATCCCGTATGCATTCAGGAATATGCATTGATAAATGGATATTACTTGTAATAAATTCNAACAAGTGGTTGAACGAGCTATTCCAATTTTTGAAAAAATACACCCTGGAAAAGTCGCGCTTTTTATGTTTGATAATAGTAGCAATCATAATGCATATGCTGATGATGCTTTGATAGTTTCAAGAATGAATTTAAAAGATGGAGGCAAACAACCACTTCTTCGTAATGGCAGAATGCTTGATGGTTCTTCCCATATTATGACATTTGTAGATGTTGATGGAATAATAAAATCAAAAGGAATCTGGCGAATTCTTGAAGAGTGTAGCTTATGGGTATCAGGATTGGTGAAACAATGTGATTTATGCAAGTCACATGAAGCGGATCCAACAAATTTACAATGTTGCGCAACCCGTATCCTTGGTCAACAATCTGATTTTGCTTCTCAAAAAAATCACTTACAAGAAATTATCGAAGCAGCTGGGCATATGTATATTTTTTATTCAAAATTTCATTGTGAACTCAATTTTATTGAGTCATTCTGGAGAGATGCAAAGCGATATGCACGTTTGCACTGCAATTACACTTTTAAAAATCTTAAAGAAGTTGTTTCGCAAGCATTGGATTCCATTTCTTTAACTAAAATTTGCCGATTTGCATGTCGATCGAACAGATATATGAGTGCTTATGAATTAGGTCTTTCCGGAAAAGCTGCTGTCTTTGTAGTAAAAAAATATCAGTCACACTGTCGTGTTCCAAAAAGTGTTTTGGAAGAATTCGGTCATACACAGGTCAAAATCCAAATATCGGGCACCTATCAGGCACCTATCGGGTACCCGATATATTTGAATATCAGGTACCTATAGGGTACCTATCGAGTGCGAACAATATTTTTATATATATCGGGCACCCGATATCTAGGGTTTTTTTTTGTAAATTTTATAATGCACCCGATATGGTAGCGATATTAATTATTATTATTTCAGACACCCGATATTACCTTCAATATCGGGTACATGATAATAAATAGTAATATCGGGTATATATCGGACACCTGATTTATTAAAAATTTTATTCAGGTTTTTCCCTATCAGGCACACGATTTGATATTTTTGGCTTATCTGTTATACAACCTATCAGATGCATATACTTAAAATTCAAGTTTTCTTGCATAAAATCAGATATACTTTAAAGTTTAGTTATTGTTTGATATGCTCATTGTATTAGATAATCTCTTTATTATTAATTAATAAATAAATAAAATTAAAATTAAACATTAAATCTTCGATTCAATGGTATTATTGAAACATAATTATTCTTATTTTTATTCCCCGTCCGATAGTTTATCTTAATGGCTCGACCATATATTCTATGCACTGCAATAATTGAATCTTGACCTTCCTCATAGTATTCTCCATTCCACAACTCAGTATTGGATACTTCAGGCTCCATAAATTTATGCTTAAATCGTATACTAGAGGAAGGCGCATTTTTATACCATCTGACATATGCTAGAAGATGTGTTTTGGGTCCTTTTGGAAGTATTAGAGTATGTTCGAAGTAATATTGTACCTCCCCAGGATAAATATCACTTGTTCTATCTCTATATGCTTTCCACTTCACTAATATAATTGTATTATTTTCATGTCGTCCAGTGATCTTGGACCCAAATATTTCATTACCTATTATTAATCGTGCATGTTGGTTCATAGTTACTTCCATACATGCGTTCACATCTTTCTTTTTTCTATTATATAATGTGACATACCATTCGCATAATATTTTTTGAACCTCTTTAGGAATACTTACCTTTTCATGTGAAGGTGTTAGCATACTATACATGTCGTCAAAACTATTGAATTGAGTCAGACGCAATTAAAATTGAGAAAAATTGGAGTTGAGTCAAAGCAAATTTTGATTTTTTATTAGTGATTGACGTAATTAGTTGAGTCAGACGCAATTAAAAATTGAAATTTTAAGAGTTGAGTCAAGGTCAAATTAGTTTTGACGACATGTATATAGCATACGTCCTGGTATATATTCAGTGCCATAGATTTTATTGGACGTGTCATGTCTCAAGGAGATGAAATACTGTAACTCTTCTCTATCAAATTCATTAGTTACAGCTAAGCTGCCAGCAACTTTCTTTGGTGCAAGAAATTTAAGAGAATTCTCCAAGAGATCAGATGTCCATTGACATGAAAGATGATAATCCACAAGCGAATTTTTAAGAACAATTCGCATAAGTTCGGGTTCGATCTGCCGATTACTATTAGGATATGAACCTATGAAAAGATTTGTGTTAAAATTTTATTTATTATAATTTTGTACACCCGATATGTGCGGCTTACCTATGTATCCATTTAATCGCTCGTACGGGAATAACCAAAAACTATAAACAGAGCCATAATCCCGTATGCATTCAGGAATATGCATTGATAAATGGATATTACTTGTAATAAATTCAGACCCATAGGTTCTTTCTATATTTATTGACATATCCCTTAATCTTTCTTGGGCTTCTTGTAGATCATCTTCAGTAACAAATCTAGCAACCAATAAGTTACACGCCCGAACAAAATGTCCCAATATCTTTCTATCATTATCATCTAACATGTCCCATAAAATTGTTGTTGCATATATCATAATAAAGGTCTTCCATTGGTCAGCAGTGAGCTTTGAAAATCCTTCTCCGATAGCAATTTTTGGAGGAATTCGACCAATATCAGATGGAAGTTGAACGTTATCCATCCTCTTTTGTGCTGTACGAAGTTGCTCAGAATTTAGCTTATTTTCTTTAATAAATATGGATTGAATAATCCATTTTGCAATTTCAAGGAACAAACAATGCATTGGATCCACTACTGCAAATCTGATCGGATCCATGTAAGGGAGACGAAGCAATTCAGACCAT
>PQFF01000264.1:351357-409575 GCA_003547095.1 Diversispora epigaea | reverse complement strand
TGCAAAGTATTTCGTTTATTTTATTCATTTAAAGTATTCAATCTGCTTCGAGCTCGGCGCTGATTGATATCTTATTACATTAAAAGCATTAAACTGTAAAACCCTAACCCTAACCCTAACCGGGGGTGTAGGTTAACCNAAACGTTTAAGAGTTGATTATATTTGCTAAATATGTCAAACAAGTCTTACGTTTTCAATGAAACAATAAAGAGAAACCCTAACGATTGGTATTTTAAAACTATTTGAGTCACCAATGCGTTTGATTGTTATATTAAAATAGTATGCCGCTTTTAATGATAAGTTATTCTCAGATGTATCGCTAAGTAAGGATAACCACAACTCATGGTGACCAAAAATGTAGCCCTCTGCGTTGCAGGTGTCCCCAAAAGATACATAAATACCGCTGGGTTCGGGGCTTGGGGAAATGTAGATTTCTTCAAACTGCAAAGTATTTCGTTTATTTTATTCATTTAAAGTATTCAATCTGCTTCGAGCTCGGCGCTGATTGATATCTTATTACATTAAAAGCATCAAACTGTAAAACCCTAAGGTTTTGTTGTTTTCTTACCTTTTTTGGTCAACACGTGCTCCCACATGGGATCGCTGACTAATTTCGGAATTGACCGTATTTAGTCAACTTCGGATTAGGGTTTTTCCTTCGGAAAAACCCTAATCCTCGTTGTTAACTAAATTAGTCTTATTTAATTAATAAAGTTTAATTAATTATTCCCATTTTAGGGTGTTCCGTTTATTAAATTATGTATCTAATTTCGGAATTCAATCCGTTTGGTTCTCTATTTTTAGAAATCAAACCCTAAACGTTTAAGAGTTGATTATATTTGCTAAATATGTCAAACAAGTCTTACGTTTTCAATGAAACAATAAAGAGAAACCCTAACGATTGGTGTTTTAAAACTATTTGAGTCACCAATGCGTTTGATTGTTATATTAAAATAGTATGCCGCTTTTAATGATAAGTTATTCTCAGATGTATCGCTAAGTAAGGATAACCACAACTCATGGTGACCAAAAATGTAGCCCTCTGCGTTGCAGGTGTCCCCAAAAGATACATAAATACCGCTGGGTTCGGGGCTTGGGGAAATGTAGATTTCTTCAAACTGCAAAGTATTTCGTTTATTTTATTAATTTAAAGTATTCAATCTGCTTCGAGCTCGGCGCTGATTGATATCTTATTACATTAAAAGCATTAAACTGTAAAACCCTAACCCTAACCCTAACCCTAACCCTAACCCTAACAAATAATTCCTTATTCATTATAACAATTGTGCACAAATGCCATTATAATTACTAATAAAAATAATTCCATATTTATTTATTTATTTTTGTGTCTCATCAATTTTGCGATTACTAATAAAAATAATTCCATATTTATCGTGGCTCATCAGTTATCACGATTACCAATAAAAATCTTATATAATTCATATAATTTGTGTAATTGATTTGTGCAACAAAATAATTCTTTGAATTTTTCTATAAAAAACATTGATTCCTGGAGGGTGGGTGGGGTCACTCTAATCGATTACAAAATCGATTACCATTACAAAATCGATTTCGAATAATATGATTATCTAAAAACAAACCTATTTTTTTTCCTCTTCCATGCAAGATTTTCTTACCAAAAAAGAGTATCATGGGCAAGTGTTTTGATTATCTTTTTCCTGGAACTTCACGGGATTCACCACTCACATTGCGAAGTTTATACACATGATACCAACATGATTTAACAAAATAGGAAAAACATTAGCCTTAAAATCTATATCATTATATACCTGCCGTCCAAATTCGAAATCCAAATGCCGAAATCCCAAATGCCGAAATCCCAAATCCCAAATCCCAAATNTTTTTGTGTCTCATCAATTTTGCGATTACTAATAAAAATAATTCCATATTTATCGTGGCTCATCAGTTATCACGATTACCAATAAAAATCTTATATAATTCATATAATTTGTGTAATTGATTTGTGCAACAAAATAATTCTTTGAATTTTTCTATAAAAAACATTGATTCCTGGAGGGTGGGTGGGGTCACTCTAATCGATTACAAAATCGATTACCATTACAAAATCGATTTCGAATAATATGATTATCTAAAAACAAACCTATTTTTTTTCCTCTTCCATGCAAGATTTTCTTACCAAAAAAGAGTATCATGGGCAAGTGTTTTGATTATCTTTTTCCTGGAACTTCACGGGATTCACCACTCACATTGCGAAGTTTATACACATGATACCAACATGATTTAACAAAATAGGAAAAACATTAGCCTTAAAATCTATATCATTATATACCTGCCGTCCAAATTCGAAATCCAAATGCCGAAATCCCAAATGCCGAAATCCCAAATCCCAAATCCCAAATTATAATTAGTATTTTTTGCCGAAATCCCAAATCCCAAATCCCAAATACTAGTAATTTGTGCATTTTGATGTCCCAAATCCCAAATTATTTGGGATTTGGGCAACACGTATATATCATTATAATTTATTCGATTTACTTTTTTTTTTTATTATAAAATAAAATAAATTTTTTTTTCAAATAATTTAAATATTACCGCGCCGCGCTCATGATCACTGATAAAATTTGATTTAATTTTTTTTTTTTATATAAATTATAATAATGATAGTTTTTTTTATTTATTTTTTTTGTCCGTCTATCCAATTATATCCTCAGATTTTGTGTATCTCTTTATAAAAAAAATCATCATATATGGTAATTTTAATTAGTCTATTCTCAAAAAATCGACTGACTTATAGCCATTTCGACTTGGAACACTAGCACAAATATGGCTAATTATTTCCCCAAAATGATACTCCTATAATTTTTATTTTGTGCTAAAATGAAAATGATCATAAGATCTAATGGACATGTGAAAGGTACAAATATTTAAGAAAAAACTAGACAGGTGTGATATGTGGCTTTGGTTCATGCCCTGTTTAATAATTATAAATAAATGTAAAAATTTATATTAAACATTCGTGCAAATGTATTTTTTTTCAAATTTTGACAATATAAACAACCTTTTCATCCAGTTAAGAGTTGAAAATTAAATTATCTGATAATATGTCTTAGTTTTGAAAATTATGGTGTGGCGTTGAAGTGAATAAGATAATTCTTTAATTGGAAAGTGACTATCAATTCTTGAAGTGGCTATTATCTGGCTGTGTTTGTAAAAAATTGGATAATTCTAGATTGTTATGATAACCATGTTTTCTTATTTAAGTGACCATTGTTCTTAATTTTTCTTCCTCTTTTACTCCTATTTTATTTTTATTTTTATTTTTACTTTTATTTTTACTCTTTTCTATTCTTATTCCATTTCTATTTATATTTTTTTTTGTTTCGAATATATTTTAGTTTTAGATACATTTGTATTTAATTTTAAATTTATATATACATAATAAAATGTTATTTTTAGTAGAATTTAATATTAATTTTACTTTTATTTTAAATATCAAATATACTTAATAGTTTTAAATTTATATTTTGAAATTTGTATCAAATAAATTTATATGTCAATAAATATAAATAAAATAAATAAAATATTATTTTTAGTAGAATATAAATAGANTTTTTTTCAAATTTTGACAATATAAACAACCTTTTCATCCAGTTAAGAGTTGAAAATTAAATTATCTGATAATATGTCTTAGTTTTGAAAATTATGGTGTGGCGTTGAAGTGAATAAGATAATTCTTTAATTGGAAAGTGACTATCAATTCTTGAAGTGGCTATTATCTGGCTGTGTTTGTAAAAAATTGGATAATTCTAGATTGTTATGATAACCATGTTTTCTTATTTAAGTGACCATTGTTCTTAATTTTTCTTCCTCTTTTACTCCTATTTTATTTTTATTTTTATTTTTACTTTTATTTTTACTCTTTTCTATTCTTATTCCATTTCTATTTATATTTTTTTTTGTTTCGAATATATTTTAGTTTTAGATACATTTGTATTTAATTTTAAATTTATATATACACTAGCTTTTTGCCTGTGGCTTCGCCACGGGATTTATTTTTATCTATTTTTTTGTTAGTATCTGTTTCATTTATTTATAGTGATAGGTTTAAATGTTTATGTGAAATATGTTAATATTTTTTTTGTTATTTCGTTATTTCATATAACAATTTGTATATTTGTTTTGGTATTAATTAAAACAGATTAAAGATTAGATGACACATCCGATTTTGGAAGGTGATGCCTATTTGGGTAAATGGACCATTTGATTTGGGAGGTGGTGAGCAATTTGGGGAGATGTCACGAGTTAGTGCCATCCAATTTGGAAGGTGGAGAGCAATTTGGGAATGTGTTACATGTTTCTGAAGTTAGACTTTTTTGAAAAAGGATTAGTCTTGTTCAAAGGGGATTAGTGTCTTTTAAAAAGGGTTTAGTTTGTTGGAAATCATTTCCTTAGTGCCTGATATAGACGCGAATATGCACCTTGTAATCTTATATATATACTAATAAGCCATCGCCTAATCTGGAAGCATCTGTTGATCTTTTGACCAAATGGGTTGGGTGGTATGATAAGATTTTATTGGATCCCAAACATCTTTATAAATAAAAAAAATAATCATTATTGTTATTATTGTTACTATTGTCGAGACAAATTTGCATAAATATTGCTGAAGATTTTTCATTTTTAGTTTTTTTAATAGATGGCATGAGAGAAGTGTGTAGAACAATAACTCCGTTAAGGGTTCATAACCTTAAGTTCCAGTTTGATTATTTGGTTATTGAAATGAAATTCATTGGTTGTTAATTTGAATTTTGTCATTTTACCAAGATTGAATTGGGTGTTTGGCTAAATATAAAAAAATGTTAAGGATGTGTATTGGTGATATTTTTTAATTTTGTTTGTTTAAGTGATATTTTATCTTATTTATTTTTATTAATCTATTTGATAATTGATAATCTAATAATTTATCAATCTTTAGCAATCCTTTATCCCCGTGAAATGCAAATTTATTGATGATTTTATCATGACTATTTATTTATCTTTTTAATTATTTTTATTGAATCAGAAGATGTTGACCTATTAAAAAGATAAATAAATAGCTGTGATCCTTCTTCAATAAATTTTTTTTTATTTGTTCCACGCCACCACAATCCATAAAATAAATAAAAATTTATTGAAGGATCACGGCTGCGTGGAACAAATAAAAAAAAATTTATTGAAGAAAGATCACGGCTATTTATTTATCTTTTTAATTATTTTTGTTGAATCGGGAGATGTTAACTTATTAATAAATAGTCTTGATTCTTTCGATAAATCTCTTTTTATTCCTTTGATCATGAAACAAATAAAAAGAGATTTATCGAAAGGATCGAGACTATTTATTTATTTTTTTAATTTTTTTTGGCGAATCGGGTGTTAACTTATTAATAAATAGTCTTGATCCTTTTAATAAATCTCTTTTTATTTTTTTTGATCGTGAAACAGATAAAAAGAGATTTATTGAAAAGATCAAGACTATTTATTTATTTTTTTAATTATTTTTGACGAATCGGGTGTTAACTTATTAAAAAAAAAATTAATAAATAGTCTCGATCCTTTCGATAAATCTCTTTTTATTTTTTCGATCGCAAAACAAATAAAAAGAGATTTATCGAAAGGATCGAGACTATTTATTAATTTTTTTAATTATTTTTGGCGAATTGGGTGTTAACTTATTAAAAAAAAAATTAATGAATAGTCTCGATCCTTTCGATAAATCTCTTTTTATTTTTTCGATCGCAAAACAAATAAAAAGAGATTTATCGAAAGGATCGAGACTATTTATTAATTTTTTTAATTATTTTTGGCGAATTGGGTGTTAACTTATTAAAAAAAAAATAAATAAATAGTCTTGATCCTTTTAATAAATCTCTTTTTACTTTTTCGATCATGAAACAAATAAAAAGAGATTTATCAAAAGGATCAAGACTATTTATTTATTTTTTTAATTATTTTTGGCGAATCGGGTGTTAACTTATTTAAAAAAAAAAAATAAATAGTCTCAATCTTTCGATAAATCTCTTTTTATTTTTTTCAATCATAAAACAAATAAAAAGAGATTTATTGAAAGGATCGAGACTATTTATTTACTTTTTAATTATTTTTGGCAAATCGGGTGTTAGCTTATTAAAAAAAAAACAAATAAATAGTCTTGATCCTTTCGATAAATCTCACAAATAAAAAGAGATTTATCGAAAAGATCGAGACTATTTATTTATTTTTTAATTTTTTTGGCGAATCGGGTGTTAACTTATTAATAAATAGTCTTGATTCTTTCGATAAATCTCTTTTTATTCCTTCGATCGTGAAACAAATAAAAAGAGATTTATCGAAAGGATCAAACCTATTTATTTATTTTTTTTATTTTTTTGGCAAATTAGGTGTTAACTTATTAATAAATAGTCTTGATTCTTTCGATAAATCTCTTTTTATTTTTTCGATCGTGAAACAAATAAAAAGAGATTTATCGAAAGAATCAAGACTATTTATTTATTTTTTTAATTATTTTTGGCGAATCAGGTGTTAACTTATTAAAAAAAAATAAATAAATAATCTTGATTAGTGTTGTTAAGTTCAAGCTGGACCGAACCGAACCGGACCGGACCGATGGGGCTGAACCGGTTTGACTTGAGAGTTTCAAGTCATCGGTCCGGTTCGACTTCAAGTCGATCGACTTGCGGTTTGGCTTGACTTCAAGTCGCCAAGTCGATGGTAAGTCGATGGGACCGATGGGGCCGATCACATGTTATTATTTTTACGTTTTATTTTATTTATAATATAATAATTTTTGATCAATAAATTTAATTGACCCCATTGGTCCCATTGACTTCTAATTGAAGTTGATGGAACTGATGGGACCGATGGGACCGATGGAACTAATAG
The DNA here is from genome assembly GCA_003547095.1 of Diversispora epigaea. Taxonomy (NCBI): domain Eukaryota; kingdom Fungi; phylum Glomeromycota; class Glomeromycetes; order Diversisporales; family Diversisporaceae; genus Diversispora; species Diversispora epigaea. The sequence goes on along the minus strand of PQFF01000264.1, from coordinate 402,675 downwards.
AGTTGAACTATATCATGTGTTATTATTTTAATATTTTATAATAATTTTTAATTGATTAACTATCAGCCCCATCAACTCCATCAACCCCATCGACTTATAATCGAAGTCGATGGGGTTGATGGGACCGATGGAAAATAAATAATAATAATAATTTTGAATTAATTAACTCGATCAGCTCCATCAACCCCATCAACCCCATTGACTTATAATCGAAGTCGATGGGGTTGATGGGGCTGATGGGGTCAGTCAACCTATCGACCCCATCAACCCCATTCGGCCCCATCGACTTGAACGGTTCGGTTCAGCTTGGTTTGACTTGTACTTTCAAGTCGATGGGGTTCGGTCCGGTTCAGCTTGACTTGTTAACGGTTTGGCTTGACTTGGGTCTCAAGTCGGACCAAGCCGGACCGTTAACAACACTAATCTTGATCCTTTCAATAAATCTCTTTTTATTTTTACGGATTAAGAACAAATAAAAAGCGATTTATTGAAAAGATCAAGGTTATTGATTTATTTTTTTAATTATTTTTGTTGAATCGGGAGATGTTAGCTTATTAAAAAAAATAAATTAATAGCAAATAAATTTTTTTTTATTTTTATGGATCATGGTTGTGAAATAAATAAAAAAATCAAGATTATTTATTTATTTTTTTGTCAAATCGAAAAAAAAAATAAAAAATTTATTAAAAAGATCATGATTATTTATTTCTTTTTTTTTAATTGGGAAATGTTAAATAATCGAAAAATATATATGTATTTATTATTTTTATTTTTATAGATTACAATGACAAACAAATAAAAAATATTTATTAAAAACATTAAGATTACTTATTTTTTTTTTTAAACTTTTATTATTTATTAAAATTTGAATTAAATATATTTCATAAGTAAATACTATAGTTAAAAGTATACAATTTAAAAGAATTTAATTTTTATATAAAAAATTATGTATTTTATAATCACTAGAGTTAAAAATCATCGTCACAAATTTTTTACTGTTTTGTTCTTGTATACATAATCCTCTTCGAAATCACAACATATTTATAATGTTGATTTGTACATAATAAAAAATTTTATATTTAGGTATTGTATAAATGTGAAAATTTATTATTGATAAAAAATAATTACCTCTGGGGTAGTTCTTGTCTCATTATTATTTTCTTCAATGAGTTCTTCAACACCAGACATGCTACGTGTAGGTGGTTCAAGCTCAGAAGGATTATTCTGTAATTTGCTGAATGCAATATTCTGAATAGTATTTGCATTAGTAGTTATAGTTCCAGATTTTTTTTTTTTAGGTGATGGAATAAATGATGCAGGGTCAAGGTTATGAAAACCATCTGAAGTAGTGTTGTATGAGATAGCCTGAAAAGTGGGTTTATTTTTAGAAGGGAACAGATTTGTAGAAGTAGTAACATTATAGAAAGATGGGTTTAAGGTAGCATCGGGAGTTATGTTAGGTGAGGGATTTACATACACATTGGTTGCACGATCAGGAGAAAATGATTTGGATGCTGAAATTTCTTGAGGNAATTTTTATATAAAAAATTATGTATTTTATAATCACTAGAGTTAAAAATCATCGTCACAAATTTTTTACTGTTTTGTTCTTGTATACATAATCCTCTTCGAAATCACAACATATTTATAATGTTGATTTGTACATAATAAAAAATTTTATATTTAGGTATTGTATAAATGTGAAAATTTATTATTGATAAAAAATAATTACCTCTGGGGTAGTTCTTGTCTCATTATTATTTTCTTCAATGAGTTCTTCAACACCAGACATGCTACGTGTAGGTGGTTCAAGCTCAGAAGGATTATTCTGTAATTTGCTGAATGCAATATTCTGAATAGTATTTGCATTAGTAGTTATAGTTCCAGATTTTTTTTTTTTAGGTGATGGAATAAATGATGCAGGGTCAAGGTTATGAAAACCATCTGAAGTAGTGTTGTATGAGATAGCCTGAAAAGTGGGTTTATTTTTAGAAGGGAACAGATTTGTAGAAGTAGTAACATTATAGAAAGATGGGTTTAAGGTAGCATCGGGAGTTATGTTAGGTGAGGGATTTACATACACATTGGTTGCACGATCAGGAGAAAATGATTTGGATGCTGAAATTTCTTGAGGATTTGAAAATAAATTTTCAGTATTTTCTGGAAGATTAGATCTTTTACGTTTTGAGTCTCTTTTAGTTTCACTTTTTTGAGATCTGCTTAAAATAAATCTATCCAAATCATCTTGTGGGGTTACTCTTGGTGTTTGTCTAGAATTAGAAGGTGGATTTGGAACAGACCATAATATGAGTTGATCAAAAGAACAGATTTCAACAAGAAACTCAACCTTCCGATCACATTTAATAATTTTACGCAAGAAGCCACTAACTGAGTAAAATGTTGTCAATTTGGGAATAATAGAATGAAAACGTTTATTTTCTTTTTTTATAGAGACTATAAAAAAATGTTCATGAAGTCCTGGAGGAGAGCTAGAACTACTATAAAGGAAAGTACTTGTTTCAATAAAAAGTGTCTCTCCTTCAATACTAGTACTAGGTTTTTGTTGAGCATTAGGTTTCACTTGACATTGAAAATTTACATATGGAACAGAGATATTAAGGTCTAAAATATTCCAAGAACAGACGTTGGATGGTTTTTGCAGACATCTGGCTCTATCGATTATCAACTATGGATACGATTTTCGTTACACTATTATTAAATGATTTTTTTAAGACAATAAATTACTCATAATTACATACCATAATACCTTTGGTATGATAAGCAGAATTTTCTTCATAAGTGAACCTTCCCGAAAAATTGACAATATCTCCTTCAGAAAAATCTTCAAAAGCATGCACAAAACCAAAACTATTAAAATATTTGAAATTAAAATCTATAGTTTCACCACCTAAATTCTTATAACTAGCAGTACCCCAAGTAAGAGTTGAAGTAGTATTTTTTCTACTTGAGTTAATATATGCATCGACAGTAAATGTAGAAGTCATAATGAATTAACTAATCTTATAATTAATAATAAAAAAATATGGAATTTATAAGTTTATTTATGTTAAAGCTGAGATTGGCTTCGTGATCTTTTTTTTTTTATATCTTGAATTTATTATAAAAAACAAGATTAATTTCTTTTGGAAAACAGGATTAATTCCCTTTAACAAAACATTGGCGCAGAATAAATTAAATCTTGTTTAATTACTTAATAGTATACAACATATGACAGATGTTACATTTTTTTTTTTGAGCAAGGAGTATAATGATTAATAACCAGTAATATACTAATTTCACAAAATCAAATCTGCATAATTAAAATACAGTTATTTTTTTTATTAATTAAAAAGAAAATTTTTTTTTTCGAAATTAGAATTATTTTTAAATATTTTTTTTAACATATTGTAAGGAGTATAGTAATTGAAATAAGAACTTATAGAAATAATTTTCGAAACTTCAATACTAGTGGTTCTAAAAAATTAAAAATAAATGTAATTGAAAGAAGATAATAAAATAGGATATATTCATAAATTTTTATAATTGTTTAAGAAAAGAAAACAAAAATTAAATCTGTTATATTTTTGATTAAAAAATAAATATATAAATCTCATATAATTTCTCCAATATTATTTTTATTGATTCAATTATTTTAATTTGAATTTAAAATTTCATCTTATTATTTAAACAGATTGTTAATTCTTATTAATTTCTTATTTCAAAACTTGAAGTCTTACATTGTTTAAATTCCTAATATCATTACATTATTTCTAATATTTTATTTGATAAGTAAACTTTGTTAAAATGTCATTTCAATTATCTTTTGTGGATTTTGATCAAACTTATGCTGAATTAGAAACAGATACCAATTTTGATATTTCCTTTATGTCTGGTTCAGCTATACAAGTTGATGCTAACTCAGGTCATTCTCAAATTCCCCAAAGATCTCCATTAACAACACAGTTACAACTAACTGTTTATAATTTTCCACCCTGGACTCCATCAAAAAAACTTGAAAATCTTAAAAATCGATTTGAAAATATTATCTTATATCAATTTCCATGTATTTCATGTAGTTATTGTTCTCGATTAATGTATCCATGTGATGCTAAATGGATAATATATGATCAAGAAACAAATTATCCTTTAGAAAGAATGTTCCCTCATATTCCTTTACAATTTCATCCAAATCAATCAACTTCAAAAATTGCTGTTTGTAGTTCATGTATTAAACCATCTACTCGTCGTTCATCTCCAGTATTGGATCCAGTACCAATTGAAATTGAAACCATACCTTTATATCACTGAATTTATTTATCACCTATTCATCTCAGCTGTTCCCTTGGAAGAACACCAGAATCCAACAATTTTACCAATTATCGCCATTTGCAAGGTTCTTTTGGATATTCTAAAAATATTAATGCATTTTCATTATATACAGGTACAATTGGAGCAATGTTAAATAATGAAAATAATTCATGGTATCATCCAACTTTACCAATTGCTGCAAACTGGTTACGGAATAACAATCCTCTTTTTCGTCCATATAATCATTTCTATACTCGTGGAAATTCTGGAGAAGCTCCACTAATATTACCTATTGCTAATCATCATTTACCATTATAATTGTCTTCAGGTCCTTTTGATTTAATAATTCAAAATGAAAATTTCGATAATGAAATTCATAATGAAGATTATCATTTTACACGCTTAATGGCAGGGTTTTTAATTGATTCTACTGATAAAGAACTTCCAATATCTTACAAAGATCCAGACTTAGAAGCTCTTTTATTTCCTGATTTGTTTCCATTAGGTAAAGGTCATTTTAAAGATTGGAAATCTCTTCATGAATATCGAATAAATATTGATACTTTTGGTAGTTATATTCGGTTACATTATACATGTCCTGATCCATGATTTCGTTTAAGTTGGTACTGGCCACATATTTCATATTTGAATTTGGAAAAATTAAGAAATCATCAAAATCGTACACGAATTTTAAGACAAAAAACTGCTGACCAGGAACATTTACCAACTGTATCAAATCTAATTACAAACAGCATTTATTCTGGTACTTCAATTATTAATGAAATTAAAATAACTACTGTACCATCATATATTCGAACTGGCGATACATACTGGCGTCAAAAAGAACACCATTTAAATACAATAGTACGTAATTTTGGATTGCCACAGATCTTTTATACAATGACAATGGCTGAAAGTAGATGGAAACATCTCAAATGCATTCTTAAAAATACAGATAATAATAATACCAATCCTACAAATAGATCATATCACACTTATGAGCATTATCATCATCGTTTAAAATCAATACATCAATATTTATGGAAAAATTCTGATTTAACTAATTGGGAAAAATGGCTACATCATTTTGAGCGTGATGAATTTCAAAACCGTGGTGCAATCCATACACATGGTGTTGCATGGCTCAGTAAATCAATAAGTGAATTAATTAATGATAATGTAATTAGAGCTGATTTACCTAATCCTGAAACTGAAACTGAATTATATCGTTTAGTAACTGAAAATAATATTCATCGTTGTAGTCCAATACATTGTAATGGCCCAGCACCAGTTAATCAACGATGTAAACAAGGTTTTCCACAACCATTATCAAATACAACATATCATAATTCAAATGAAACACGCTATACATATCGACGAACTAAATTTGAAGATCAATGGGTAGTTCCTTATCATGCACCAACTTTACTATTGTGGGAAGGACATTGCAATATCCAATATGTAACAGATAAGAATTTTGCAAAATATGTTTGTAAATATGTTACAAAACCAGAACCCTCAAATATTTTTGAAATTAGTGAAACTGATGCAATTAAAAGACATGTACATGCTCGTAGATTGGGAACAATGGAATTAACAATGTTAATTTTAGGAAAACCTGTTTCAAGAAGTTCAATTGCAGTTATTTTTTTATCATCAACTTCTCCAGAAAATAGATGTCGAACAATTCGTCCTGCATATCAGCTTGTACAAGACTTTGAAATGGATCCATACTATAAAGATGCTATAGAGAAATATTTCAATCGTCCACATAATCAAATATTTTCAAACATTACATATCCAGTATATCATCGACAATATAAATTAATTTCAACAGTACCAACAACTAGATTATACTGGAGAGACTGTTTAAATAATATTGTTGTACGTCGAAAAAAAGAAATTTTAGTTAGATTTCAATATTTAACTATTGAAAATACTGAAGATTTCTTTTATTAGCAAATTTTATTACGAACACCTGTTTGAAATGAACAACAATTAAAAGGAAATCATTCCAATTATCGATCACGATTTCAAGCTGAATTTCCAGATGAATTTCAATTACTAATAACAAATATTCAACAAAATTCAGAAGTACATTCATTAAGATTTTCCCAAAATTATCAACATTTAATTAACAATTTAATTGTTGCATTACAAGAGGATTTAGGTATTATAATTAGAACTCAATTAACCAATTTGATCAAACCAATACATAATTTATCATCATTCTCTACTCTTTTTATTTCTAATGATCAATATGAAATTTATAATATAATCACAACATGCTGGGGACCTTCCAATACTCATAATCTTCATCCTTTTTTCTTTTTAACTGGTTCAGCTGGTACTGGAAAAACATTCATGACAAATATAATTTTAAATTTTTTAAAAAATAAAAATAAAAATTATCTTTTAATGGCACCTACTGGAGTAGCTGCTCAAAATATTGGTGGTCAAACTATTCACTCAGCATTAAGAATTACAGGAAATTCATATAATTATCAATCATTGGCTATTCATGATCAGATTCTATATCAAAAATTACAAAAGGTTGAATTTCTTATTTTTGAAGAAATTTCAATGGTACTAGGAGAACTTTTTACATTTATTAGTAAATTATTTAGTAGAATACATAAGAATTCATTAGAATTTGGAGGAATTCCTGTATTAGTTGTAGGAGATTTGGCACAATTACCACCTATAAATGACACACAAGTTTTTACTTCTCCTGTTTGGAAAAATTTCTTTCCTTTATTTTTAACAACTGCACATAGACAATCATCTGATCCTAAATATTATAATATTCTTCAAGAAATAAGAATTGGTGAACTTAGTCAATCTACAATAGATGCAATAAATATTAAAATAGCACAATATCAACCGCAAAATAATATTTTAACAACAACACATATTGTTGGATATCGTAAAATTGCTGATACCATTAATAATTATATTGGATCATTTTTACCATCAACAAGTGAAAATTGCACACAAATTGTATCATATTCAAATGATTATATAAATGGTAAAGAATGGTCCACATCAGATTCAAACAAGTTGTTTAAAAGATATACTAATTTTCCAACTGAATTAATACTCAGACAAGGAGCCAGAGTTATGTTTCTTAACAATAAACTATTTTCAGATGGATTATGCAATGGATCAATTGGTGTAATTATTGAAATTGAAAGTGAGGATGCAGTTATTGTTGCCTTTCCATTAAAAAAAGGAATATCAAATATAAGGAAACTAGTCATTTTTATATACATGGATCGCCAGCACAACGTATCCTATTTCCTTTACAAAATGCCTTTGCATTAACTGTACATAAAACACAAGGGCTCACATTACCTCACTCAACAGTTTCCTTAGATGAATCTATATTTGCAACAGGTCAAGCTTATGTTGCATTAAGTCAATCTCCTTCCTGGGACTTACTTGAAATTACATCATTTGATCAATCAGCAATTAAAGTTGATGGACAAATGCTGGTTGAATATGAATGATTACAAAATATTTGGAATAGAAGAATATCTGACTATAGACAACGACTGAATCAATTCCAAGAATCTAATCTTTAAAATCTTGTTTCACTACTAAAAATAAACATTTCAAAAATTTAAACCCCCCTTCAAAACACTAGATATAAAAAACATTTATTGTTTATATTATATATAAACAATTATTACATATCATCATCAATTTACACTTCAAGATATTAATAAAGAATAAACATATTTGTTTTTATTACAACTGTAATAATAACACATTTTATATATAAAAAGGAATTCTTTTCAATATGTTTATGAATCTTCTAAAGAAATTTCTGAAAATACAACAGTTACACCAACATCTCATAAAAAAACTAGTCACCATTATATTAAACATATCAAATAAAGTTCTAGAAGCTCCCCCAATTCTTATTCGCTAGTTTGTAATTGCGATCTGTCAGTGGGAACTTTTTTCGCTCCAAAAAAAATTAAAAAGTTAAATATTATCATAAACGATCTGCACATTTTGTTTCGTTACGCCAATTAAAAAGTTAAATATTATCATGAACGATCTGCACATTTCGTTTCGTTACGCCAATTTCTATCTTTTGTAAATCCTTTGATGTAGGAAAATTTTATTATGCCAAGGACCACTTTCCACTTGCCAAAGTTATTTTCAGGTTACTTTGTCAAGAAGTCGGTGCGGTGCAAAAGATTCATCAAGATGTAAATGCCAATGTGTTTCATTAATTTCTGTGCGAGAAATATGANTTATATATAAAAAGGAATTCTTTTCAATATGTTTATGAATCTTCTAAAGAAATTTCTGAAAATACAACAGTTACACCAACATCTCATAAAAAAACTAGTCACCATTATATTAAACATATCAAATAAAGTTCTAGAAGCTCCCCCAATTCTTATTCGCTAGTTTGTAATTGCGATCTGTCAGTGGGAACTTTTTTCGCTCCAAAAAAAATTAAAAAGTTAAATATTATCATAAACGATCTGCACATTTTGTTTCGTTACGCCAATTAAAAAGTTAAATATTATCATGAACGATCTGCACATTTCGTTTCGTTACGCCAATTTCTATCTTTTGTAAATCCTTTGATGTAGGAAAATTTTATTATGCCAAGGACCACTTTCCACTTGCCAAAGTTATTTTCAGGTTACTTTGTCAAGAAGTCGGTGCGGTGCAAAAGATTCATCAAGATGTAAATGCCAATGTGTTTCATTAATTTCTGTGCGAGAAATATGATCGATCATGTCGATCAATCATCAGATTTAAATAATTTTCGGCATTTTCGGTATTTTCGGTATTTTCGGCATTAGCAAGCCGGCCCTAGACAAAATACGTTAAAAGAATCAAGATACAGCCAATCAAAAACGTTAAAGCGTACACTTCTGTTTTAAATAATATAGATAGATAATAAAATGTTATTTTTAGTAGAATTTAATATTAATTTTACTTTTATTTTAAATATCAAATATACTTAATAGTTTTAAATTTATATTTTGAGATTTGTATCAAATAAATTTATATGTCAATATATATAAATAAAATAAATAAAATATTATTTTTAGTAGAATATAAATAGAATATAAATGTATATATATATATATGAAATAAATACTTTATTTGGCAAATTTTTTAAGAAAGAAATTGTTTATGTAGTATTGCTTTTTATTTTTCAAAAAAAGATATCCGGATTTGGGTCATAAAAGCAAGCCTTTATATTCTCAAAATTATTGTTGTACAAATGCATGCAAAACTAAATTTATTTGATAATGTGACCGTTGGCAATATTTTTTTTTAGATTTTAAAAAAATTGAAGAAAAAAAATGAAAGGAATGAAAAAAATTGAAGAAATAAAAGATACTGGAGAAATAGAAGAAATGGAAGTTAAAGAAATAGAAGAAATGAAAGGAACAAGAAAAACGGAAGAAGTGAAAGATATTGGAGAAACAAAAGAATTGGAAGAATCGGAAAATTTGGAAGAGTAGGTATATTGTTACAATAAGCTTATTTTACAACTATAATTTATTACCTATAATAATTTGGATATATAAAATTATATTCCTAATTAATTATAAACTAATCAATACAATATAAATTATGTTACAGTTTGTAAGTATTTAGATTCATAATTATTGAAATCAATGTTTCAATTTAATTAATTTAATTCAATATCATATAACAATTCTCTAATCGATTATCATAAGCTAATTAATATAAATTATATTACAGCGAGTGAGTATTTAGATTCATAATTATTGACATCAATGTTTCAATTTAATTAATTTAATTCTATATCATATAACAATTCTCTAATCGATTATCATAAGCTAATTAATATAAATTATATTACAGCGAGTGAGTATTTAGATTCATAATTATTGACATCAATGTTTCAATTTAATTAATTTAATTCTATATCATATAACAATTCTCTAATCGATTATCATAAGCTAATTAATATAAATTATATTACAGCGAGTGAGTATTTAGATTCATAATTATTGACATCAATGTTTCAATTTAATTAATTTAATTCTATATCATATAACAATTCTCTAATCGATTATCATAAGCTAATTAATATAAATTATATTACAGCGAGTGAGTATTTAGATTCATAATTATTGACATCAATGTTTCAATTTAATTAATTTAATTCTATATCATATAACAATTCTCTAATCGATTATCATAAGCTAATTAATATAAATTATATTACAGCGAGTGAGTATTTAGATTCATAATTATTGACATCAATGTTTCAATTTAATTAATTTAATTCTATATCATATAACAATTCTCTAATCGATTATCATAAGCTAATTAATATAAATTATATTACAGCGAGTGAGTATTTAGATTCATAATTATTGACATCAATGTTTCAATTTAATTAATTTAATTCTATATCATATAACAATTCTCTAATCGATTATCATAAGCTAATTAATATAAATTATATTACAGCGAGTGAGTATTTAGATTCATAATTATTGACATCAATGTTTCAATTTAATTAATTTAATTCTATATCATATAACAATTCTCTAATCGATTATCATAAGCTAATTAATATAAATTATATTACAGCGAGTGAGTATTTAGATTCATAATTATTGACATCAATGTTTCAATTTAATTAATTTAATTCTATATCATATAACAATTCTCTAATCGATTATCATAAGCTAATTAATATAAATTATATTACAGCGAGTGAGTATTTAGATTCATAATTATTGACATCAATGTTTCAATTTAATTAATTTAATTCTATATCATATAACAATTCTCTAATCGATTATCATAAGCTAATTAATATAAATTATATTACAGCGAGTGAGTATTTAGATTCATAATTATTGACATCAATGTTTCAATTTAATTAATTTAATTCTATATCATATAACAATTCTCTAATCGATTATCATAAGCTAATTAATATAAATTATATTACAGCGAGTGAGTATTTAGATTCATAATTATTGACATCAATGTTTCAATTTAATTAATTTAATTCTATATCATATAACAATTCTCTAATCGATTATCATAAGCTAATTAATATAAATTATATTACAGCGAGTGAGTATTTAGATTCATAATTATTGACATCAATGTTTCAATTTAATTAATTTAATTCTATATCATATAACAATTCTCTAATCGATTATCATAAGCTAATTAATATAAATTATATTACAGCGAGTGAGTATTTAGATTCATAATTATTGACATCAATGTTTCAATTTAATTAATTTAATTCTATATCATATAACAATTCTCTAATCGATTATCATAAGCTAATTAATATAAATTATATTACAGCGAGTGAGTATTTAGATTCATAATTATTGACATCAATGTTTCAATTTAATTAATTTAATTCTATATCATATAACAATTCTCTAATCGATTATCATAAGCTAATTAATATAAATTATATTACAGCGAGTGAGTATTTAGATTCATAATTATTGACATCAATGTTTCAATTTAATTAATTTAATTCTATATCATATAACAATTCTCTAATCGATTATCATAAGCTAATTAATATAAATTATATTACAGCGAGTGAGTATTTAGATTCATAATTATTGACATCAATGTTTCAATTTAATTAATTTAATTCTATATCATATAACAATTCTCTAATCGATTATCATAAGCTAATTAATATAAATTATATTACAGCGAGTGAGTATTTAGATTCATAATTATTGACATCAATGTTTCAATTTAATTAATTTAATTCTATATCATATAACAATTCTCTAATCGATTATCATAAGCTAATTAATATAAATTATATTACAGCGAGTGAGTATTTAGATTCATAATTATTGAAATCCATGTTTCAATTTAATTAATTTAATTCAATATCAAATAATAATTCTTTAATTAATTATCAATAATATTTTTAGTAATCCTGGAAAATGTAGTAAATGTCAAAATAATATTGAAAAAAGTTGGTGCCATCCATGTAATGCTAAACGATTTCAAAATGAATTTGGTAAATGGACAAGTGAAGATAGAGAAATTGATGGATTTATTCAACAAATACAATTAAATGCAAATAAATATCAAGAAATTATAGAATGGATTCCATTTGGAAGACTTGAAAATGTAGCATACCTTGCTAAAGGGGGTTTTGGTACAGCATATAAAGCAAATTGGCTTGACGGATTTATTTATTCTCATAAAAATCAAAAAAAAAAATGGTATGAATTTGGTAAACAAGTTGTTTGGAATAGGAGTGATAAACAAAATGTTTGCTTGAAAAGTTTTAGTAATCTCACAAATAAAATTGATTTCTTGCAAGAGGTAAATATTTCATATTATTAAAATACTAACATTATATTTCAAATATAAATTAAATATAAATTAAATATATTTTATTTATGCTAATTGCTAATAAACATTTTAGATAAAAAATCAACTTAAACTTCGAGGTAAAAATGCAATTGCTATATATGGTATCACTAAAAATCCAACAGAAAATGAATATATGATGGTTATGAATTATGCAGTATATGGTAGTCTTCGAAACCTGTTGAATGATAACTTTAAAAAATTAACTTGGAAAAAAAAATATAATATTTTATTAAGCATTGTAGTTGGACTTACAAATATTCATCAAATGGGCTTAATGCATAAAGATTTCCATTCTGGTAATATAGTTAATCAAACTTTAACTCTAAGTTATATTACTGATTTTGGACTATGCAAACCAGTTACAGAAAATAATCCAGAAAATATTTATGGTGTAATTCCATACATGGCACCTGAGACATTAAGTAGAGGAGAATATACTCAAGCATCTGATATTTATTCTTTTGGTATGGTTATGTTAGAAGTTCTAACTAGTTATCAACCATATTATAATATTCCACATGATGCAACTCTTGCAAAGGATATTTGTGAAGGGCTTAAACCTGAAATTAAGTGTGAAATTCCTAAATTTCTCAAAGAAATAATGGAAAAATGTTGGAATTTTGAACCTCTCAACCGTCCAACTGCTAAAGAATTGAGATCTCAACTTTATAAATATATTTTTAATAATAATGAAATAAAAAAACAAGTAAACAAACAAATTAATGATGCAAATAAATCAAACAAGAATTCTATTCAATATGATCCAAATGAAATGCATCCAGAAGCAATATATACAAGTAGATATTTGCCTTTTGTAAAATCAAAAAATTTTGAAACACTTAGTAAGTATATATATTTTTTACAATAAAAATAATTTTTTATAAAATATTTAAATTAATTATTATTTAAGAAACAAAACAATGGGATTTTGTAATTCCTGATGATATAAGTGAGTATTATATTTTTTGAATTATTTGTTTAATATACTTACTTAAATAAATTAACAATATTTAAATTTTGTATAGTTGAAGAAGTTGAAGAAAGCGAAATTCAAGAAAATTAATTTTTGAAGGAATTTATTGTATAGCTTTGATATTTTTTCTAAATTATTTATTTATTCATTTTATTATATTTATATCTTTTTTGTTTCATTTGATCACTGGAATTATAGAGTATAGCTTTTATTTAAATTAAAACAGACCAGTATGTAATCATTTAAAACAAATTACTATTGTTTTGATATTCCAAAAATCAAAATAGTCATAATTATTTATTATTGTGCTTATAAGTTTATAAATTGTGCAAAAATAAATTGAAAATTGACGAGTTAATTTTTTTTTGACTTTTATAATTGATACATAAATAATATTTTTATTGCTATCAATAAAAAAAATAAAATATAATAAATGTACAATTATTTTTTAAAAAATTAGTGAATTTTGAATTTTTATGATAAAAAATAAAATTAATTTTATTTTAATATAATTTTATAACAAAATATAATATTTATAATAAAAAGTAAATTAATTTATTTTTATATAATTTACAATAAAATATAGTATTTATAACAATAATTTTATAGTAAAATAAAATATATACCCTAAAAAAGTGCATGTTTTGTTATATTATTATTATATTATAGTTGTAGAAATATTCATAAAATTAAAAAAATAATTTTTGTATTTTATAATTGTCTTGTTTTTAAAAATAATGTACTTATATTNAATATTCCACATGATGCAACTCTTGCAAAGGATATTTGTGAAGGGCTTAAACCTGAAATTAAGTGTGAAATTCCTAAATTTCTCAAAGAAATAATGGAAAAATGTTGGAATTTTGAACCTCTCAACCGTCCAACTGCTAAAGAATTGAGATCTCAACTTTATAAATATATTTTTAATAATAATGAAATAAAAAAACAAGTAAACAAACAAATTAATGATGCAAATAAATCAAACAAGAATTCTATTCAATATGATCCAAATGAAATGCATCCAGAAGCAATATATACAAGTAGATATTTGCCTTTTGTAAAATCAAAAAATTTTGAAACACTTAGTAAGTATATATATTTTTTACAATAAAAATAATTTTTTATAAAATATTTAAATTAATTATTATTTAAGAAACAAAACAATGGGATTTTGTAATTCCTGATGATATAAGTGAGTATTATATTTTTTGAATTATTTGTTTAATATACTTACTTAAATAAATTAACAATATTTAAATTTTGTATAGTTGAAGAAGTTGAAGAAAGCGAAATTCAAGAAAATTAATTTTTGAAGGAATTTATTGTATAGCTTTGATATTTTTTCTAAATTATTTATTTATTCATTTTATTATATTTATATCTTTTTTGTTTCATTTGATCACTGGAATTATAGAGTATAGCTTTTATTTAAATTAAAACAGACCAGTATGTAATCATTTAAAACAAATTACTATTGTTTTGATATTCCAAAAATCAAAATAGTCATAATTATTTATTATTGTGCTTATAAGTTTATAAATTGTGCAAAAATAAATTGAAAATTGACGAGTTAATTTTTTTTTGACTTTTATAATTGATACATAAATAATATTTTTATTGCTATCAATAAAAAAAATAAAATATAATAAATGTACAATTATTTTTTAAAAAATTAGTGAATTTTGAATTTTTATGATAAAAAATAAAATTAATTTTATTTTAATATAATTTTATAACAAAATATAATATTTATAATAAAAAGTAAATTAATTTATTTTTATATAATTTACAATAAAATATAGTATTTATAACAATAATTTTATAGTAAAATAAAATATATACCCTAAAAAAGTGCATGTTTTGTTATATTATTATTATATTATAGTTGTAGAAATATTCATAAAATTAAAAAAATAATTTTTGTATTTTATAATTGTCTTGTTTTTAAAAATAATGTACTTATATTGTGTTAATTTCATACTATTTCCATCAAAAAAAATTTTATTGTCAATATTTTTGTGGTGATTTAATGCAATAATATTTTGTAACTAATAGTTTAAAAGTAATTGTATTTAATTATTGTAAACAATATATTTATTTATTTTTGTCTCAAAAATATTTATTTACCTCATTCATAAATGCTTTGCTTTATTATCACTATTTTTATCATGCAAACATTTTAATGCAACTTATTTTTTAATTCTTTCGAATAGGCATGACTGATTGTATCAAATCTTCCAATTGCAATTGGTTTGATATCTTTAAAAATATTATGATCCAATTTTGTAGTGTCATTATATAGTCAAGGATTTTAGACCAATCTGTGAAGTCACATTGCATCAGGTTCTAAAATTTATCTAATTGTATTCTGCTAAAAAATATTTAGTGATCGACAAAAAATTTGCATCAAAATTACATATACTTATTTTTTGCTGTTAACTAACATTAGTTGAAATGAGGCAAATTGACAATATCAAAATTCAGCCGACTTTCGACTAATTGCCAAAAAAAAACTGCCTAAATTCGCCATTAATAAATTTCAGCCAAAATTTGGAAATTCTGAATTTTGGTCGAAACTTAACTTAAAGTTGATTTTTAAGTTTCGACCAAAATTTAAAATTTCCAAATTCATACTGAAATTTGGTACAATATTTTGATACACTGTTTTGTTGTCAAAATGGACATTTTGGAAATATAGAATTTTGAAACAATTCTGCCTAAATTCAGCTTATCCATTTCGAAAATATGATATTTCAGCTTATTAATAAAATTCAGCAAAAATTCAGAATTTATTAAAAGATTTCTTGTTTCTTGCCGATTATTAGACATTTAGGAATTATGTATAAAGTAAGCATATTTCATTCACAATATTGTAAGCAAAATAAGGCAAATCGGCAATATCAAAATTCGGTTAACTTTCGGCTGATTGTTAAAAAAAAAATCAGCTCTTAAAAAGTTTAGAAAATTTTGAAGTAATTTTTAAGTTTCAACCAAAATTTAAAATTTCCAAATTCGTGCTGAAATTTATACAATATTTTGATACTGTTTTACTGCCAAAATGTCAATTTTGAAAATATACTCTTTTCGCAAAAATTTATCTTAAATTCGACCGTTAATAAATTTTAGTCAAAATTTGGAAATTCAGATTTTAGTTTCAACCAAAATTCGGATTTCTGAATTCATGCTGAAATTTATACAATATTTTGATACTGTTTTACTGTCAAAATGTCAATTTCAGAAATATACTCTTTTCACAAAATTTTATCTTATCATTTCAGAAAAAAAAATTACTAAATTCGAATGATTTTAATACAAAATTTCTGATTTATCATTTATTTCTGATTTATTATGTATTTATGAAAATTTTAATAAAATTACATAATCCTAATCATTTCGGAATAAAATAAGAAAGATAATTTTTAGCGTAAATTATATTTTCTATTTATTGGATTTACTGCCAAATACTCTTTAGCATTTTTACGATCTGAAATTTTATACTTAACTGGTACAAATCATCCAAGAATGTGATAGACTGGAATAATATCAGGAAATTATTTTATTCATAGTATTCATGTAAACCGCATGTAAACTGCATGTAAACCACATATAATATATTATACACGATATATATGCATATTATACGTGGTTTACATGCAGGGTAGTGTAAACCACATGTAAATTGCATGTACCTATATGTGGTTTACATGCAGTTTACATGCGGTTTACACCACCCTGCATGTAAACCACATATAATATGCATATATATCACATGTAATATATTATATGTGGTTTACATGCAGTTTACATGCAGTTTACATGAATACTATGAATAAAATAATTTCCTGATGAATACAATCTCAGCTTTTAGGATAAAATTCAATATCCCATAATTCGACATTACACATTTGTTCTTGATTTATGCCGAAATAGAACTGATTCTTGATTTTTTTATACCAACGAACATATGCCAGATAATGATTTTCCATATTTATTCTATTTGTACTTATTTCATGAACAAAAAAGAACTGAATTTGACCCGGATAAATATCAATACTATTATTTTCAGATGCAAATTTAGCTAGAATATATGAGCTTTTTTGGTGTCTAGGTGAAAATGTCGAACCAAATATTTCAGAACCAATTTGGCAGCAACAATATTTGTTTATTCTTAATGGAATTATTATTAAATTTAAAGAATCAGTTTCAAATGGCTTCTGAAATTTCAAGTTTTCATATGTATCATTATAATAAGTAACCATTAGATCTAAAATTCCATCTGCTAAAAGTGGAATATTTTCTGAAAATGGTTTCAACATTTCATCTGGAAATGGTTCTTTTCCAGAAATAGTTGATTCTTGAATTGTTCTCGAATACATCTAGAATCTTCTCATTTCATCATGATCAAATTGATTCATTTCTGAAAGAGATTCGACGAATTGACGATGTTGCAGGTATACTTTTATACTTACCACTTACAGTTTTTTTTAAGGAGTTTATAGTCCTTCCCATTAGATACAAGACTTTCAGTTTGGTTATTACTTTATCTTTAGAAGGCACCAGTTAGTTTTTAGTTAGAACTAACAAACTAATTATTCTTTCAAATCATTACAACTTTGTTACTTTTATTAATAACTTCATTATTAATAATTACTTTTATTAATAACTTCATATATTAATAACTTCCTTTATTAATAATAAATCCCTTTATTATTAATTTTAGAACTTCCTTTATAGCAAACTTCCTTATAATCCACATTTCAGATACTTCCATATTTTATTAAAAATTATATCTTTAATCTATTGGTACTTCCTTTATTAAATAATTTTAATAAACATTATTTCAAATAAATACAATTATAAATCACTTTAATTATTTTATTTAATATTTATTAATATTTTATTTAATGGTTACTTCCTAATAATACAATAAGCAAATATATTACTGTGCCATTGCTGTGTATTAATATTATTGGCTAATATATTTACTATATAACTTACTAAATATATACTATAGGTTATACTAATAATTAATACTAATAAATACTATGTAATAATAATTAATGTTAAGTAATACTAATTAATGATAATTAATAATAATTATACAATATTTGTGTAACTGTATCACGTGAACATGTGACTTGTGTTACTTACATTCAGTGATGTTCAAAATGTGCTTCCAATGAAATTTTATTGGGATTGGAAGTTCCAATGTCTCACGTTGTTACCAGAGAGAATTACCATGGTCAAAATATATTGAAACACATGACCATAATATCAATTTTTAACAGAATTATTATTTAACAATGAGAATATCAATATAAATATATAAATCTTAGTAGAAATAATTAACGATAATTAACAATAATTAGTAACATTTAATAACATGTAATGAGCAAGACAACTAGCCTTAATTACACAAATTATAGTAACACAAGTTACATGTTCACGTGATATAGTTACACAAATATTTTATAATTATTAACACTTATCATTAATTAGTATTACTTAGCATTAATTATTATTACATAGTATTCATTAGTATTAATTAGTAGTATAACATATATCCTATATTTAGCAAGTTATATAGCAAATATATCAGCCAATAGTATTAGTGCACAGTAAAGCACAGTAATGTAATTTTTTTTAAAAAGGGAGCCTATTCGACTTGGTTCCTACAGCTTTTAGTTGTAGAATTTTGTAAGAAATAAAAAAATTATCTTATAATAAAATTTTATCAATTAAAACTCTAAGAAATAATTTATAAAAATTAACCTGTAAATATGGTGCAACTCATCTAAAGACCTAAGAGTCCGAAATTTTCTGGTTAATAGAACATGTGATTTTCATGTAATTTAAAGTATGAAAATTGCCTTTTTAAAAAATATTTTTATAAAATTTATTATTTATTTAATTTCATTATTTTCGTTATTATCTTTATCAATTTTATCAATATTACTTTCATTATTTTCATCAATTTCATCAATATTTTTTTAACTTTTTTAATAAATCACCACACTCTTGATATTTATACAAACTTTTTCTTTTAGAAATACGCCCCATTACATAACTATGCACATAATATTATATAAAATTACTGAAATCTGATTGGTCGAAATAATAAATCACTTGATAGATACATTCTGAAATTTAATAAAATGTCCCTGTACTTTAAACTTCAATAACTTTTTTTATTTTCTAAATTAAAAAAAAAGTAAACTATGAAAAATATACTTATAGTCTTCCTCTTCAATTTTAACAGATTATTTTTTTGATATCTATTTTAAGTAAAAAGTTATTGATTTTTAAATAAAATTAATTTTTGTGAGGTCTTTAGATGAGTTGCACCATAGAATGTTGAAAATATTTATTTAATAAATACTTTATTAAATAAACCCTGAATTTCTGGAATAAATAATCTAATATTATAATTAATTAATGAAAAGATTATGAATGATATGGGATTTATTGCTTGATTGCTTAATTGTATAACATCGTAATTCTTGAGTTAATAATAATAATATAATCTGGAACTCTTGGATAATATCATGGAAAAAAGGAGAAGATGAAAACCTTAACGTCAAATGTAAATGGAGAATATTATTATCTTGAAGGTAATAAACCCTGTATTAACAATAACTATATCAGAGAAATATCAAAACATTGGAAAAAAGTTAGGATACCGGATGGAGATCTTGTAGATAAAAGAATCTAAGGACAATACAAGAAAATAATAAATGGATAGATGAAAGTAATAACTGAAGGAGGAATAAAAGGATACTTAGATCTAAAACCATGGAATAACCGATAAATAACTCAACGAAAGGTCCGATTCCCTTTCTAAAATAACTGAATCAGTGGTACCTTCTAATCAACAGTCTTGTACCTATCGGGGAAGGACTATAAACTCCTAAAAGAACTGTAAAGTCACCCTTAGAATTATGTCTTACTGAAAGGCAAGTGACAATGTGCATTGAAATCTTCCAATCAAATACTTTGGCTATTGTACATAATAACTAAAGTTCCAATATTTCCAATGCTTTTAATATAATCTTTTAAATAAATATGAATATTTGATAATTGATAAAAAAGCAAATAGGAAATTAAAAATTTGTTTAATTTTTTTTTAATACTCTGGAATACTTAAATACAATATACAAATACAATGTCAAACTAATAAAATTTAATAAATTATATCATATAAATACAATATTGATAAAATTTAATAAATTTTTATAATATTTATGTTATGTGTTTTATAATAAATATCTTCCAATGAAAATTTATTGGAATTGGAAGCCTATTGAAAGGATTGGAATTGGAAGTCCAATAGTGCTTCCAACTTCCAGAGAAAATCACTGCTTACATTTGTGTGACTAAAACTATCTGTCTTGCTAACTACATGTTAATAAATGTTACTAATTATTACTAAATGTTACTAATTATTACTAAATGTTACTAATAAAATTACTAATCTTGATATTTATATTTTCATTTGTTAATTATTCTAATAAAATACAGGGTTAAATAATATAATGGTTATATGATTTAATATATTTCTGTTGTGTTAATTCTATCCACATCAGTAATTTTTATATAACGTTGTTGACTGTGATTTACCTTCCAAATAAAGGATGGAAACAGACAACTATTAGCAGGGATTAATTTGTATAAGACACACAGCACTATACTTAATTTACTAAAGCTGAAGGATTTATACTATTATTAAAGTATAATTGGGAAGGAATTAAGGTATTGCGGAATTAAGGCGAAAGAGGCAGGGGTGAGATTTTATAAAGGTAAACACTAAGTTTAATAACAATTCACTAAGAATTCAAGCCCAGAACACTAAGCAAGGCTAAATTTATACCAGATAACGAGATCACACAGCAAGTTATCTATTATTAAAATAAATACCGAGATCACTAAGCAGGGTATTTAAAAGAATTTCACTAAGAAACTATAAACTAATTATTAAGATCACAAAGCAGAATAATAGTTTATAACAAGAATAATACTAAGATCACACAGCAAAGTATTAATAAAGGGTATTTTCACAAAGAATTAAATAATAATAAGAAATGTATTATTTAATAATAAATCACAGAGTATTTTTATTACTGAGTTATTCAAGTTTTCAGAATTGAATGATTAACTGACTAACTGAGGATTGAGAGAAGAGAAATTCAATCCTTTATATACATAATAGATTACGCTATTGATTACGCTGTACTCTACACTATTCACTACGCTGTAGACTACGCTATTGCATACACTGTGTTCTACGCTAATGTGTACGCTATTAATTACACTATCTATTACGCTTTTGATTACGCTGTACTATACACTATTGATCTACAGTCGTAATACATATTTGTTGTACTAATTTCTAAGTGATTTACATTAATATTTATAAATATAGAAATAATATAATAATAGTTAATAAATACTAATAATAATAAGTAATAAATAATAAATATTGATTAAATAATGAAATATAATAATATAATAAACTACTACAGCTAACAATTCTCCCCAACTTAATTATAAAGTTCCACTTATAATTATTAAATAGTAAGATCATTTATAGTACGATAATATTCGACCAATTCTCTATAGTCCTTTGATTTCATATCTAAAAGTATACAATAAGATAAATGAGAAGTTCTATAAATCTGCTCCACATCTGGCTTAAAAAGATTATAAACCCTAATAATTCCTTTGTAAAAGTGATATTCTCGTTGGATGTTCTTTGTTTCAACAAATTCCAACCATTTATCTCTTGGAGTGACAGAGAGATAAATTAATTCTCCTACATAAAATGCATATACCATTGTCATAATTCTATGACGTTGTTTTGCTTTTTCCTTAAATTTGGTATAAACATTATTCATAGAGATTTCCCAAGTATCAACAAGATTATAAGGACAGGGTATTTGTTGAACTGTACAGCTTCCAATAGCTAATAAATCTTGTTTGTATCTATCTAAATTATTTCTCTCCATGGGAACTTTTAGATTATTTATAGGGAATTTTTCTTAGAATAGGAATTATTTTTATACTAAAATAAAGTTACGCCAGTAATTTTTTGTCTAACTTTAACAGAGTTTATGTAATAATAATTTGTGGTATCCAACTGGTTTTTTCATAGTACTTTTTAAGTAGCGATCCGTTTAATGGTGCTCGTAATACTTTCCCATCTATTGTTCTCAATTTATAAACTCCTGGATATAAAAGGTCATGAATATAGTATGGTCCTTTCCATTTTGGGTCTAATTTTCCAGTGTGACTGGTTTGTTTGGCAGCTTCGTATAACAAAACTTTATCCCTTATTTCATAAACAATAGGTGTGACAACTTGTCGATCATGATATTCTTTCTGTTTTAATTGTTGTTTTTTAATTTTATTTTGAGTTTGTCCTCTAACAATAGGTAATTCATCAACTAATGTGAAGAGTCGAGTTAATAAATTAGTTTCAATAACTTCTAATCCTCTTTTAAATGGGTAATTTGCAGTTCGGCCATAAACCAAATAAAAAAGTTCAATTTTTGTTGTCGCCTGCCGAGCAGTTCTATAAGCAAACAAAACTGATGGTATGTTTTTATCCCATTCATCATTATTTACTGTTGTTTTTGCTAAGGATTCACATAAGGTACGATTAAAGCGCTCAACCAATCCATTGGTTGCAGGGTGATAGGGTGTAGAATATATGTGCTTGATATTGTATTTTTCTAATAATTCATCAATATGTTGGTTTTTAAAATGACTTCCTCTATCAGATAATAAAATATGGGGGCATCCATGTCTGCAAATAATGTCCTCATATATAAAATCAGCTACTTGTTGCGCAGTTGCTTGTGGAATGGCTTTGGCTTCAGGCCATTTAGTTAGATAATCAACAGCAACTACTATATATTTATTTTTACTTTTTGTTGGTGGTAGAGGTCCAACAATATCTATCCCTATTTTTGAGAAGGGTTCACCCACAGGTATTGGTTGTAGGGATTCAATATTTTGCTTTCGTCCTCGTCGTTGACAACTGTCACATGATCTAATATAATCTTTTATATCATCATACATTTGTGGCCAAAAATATAAGTTGCGAACTTTGTTAAAAACTATATCTACTCCTAAATGAGCTCCTAAGGGGTGGTTATGTAACATGAATAGCACTGGTTCTATTTCATGTTTTTGTAACACTTGGAGTAATTGTCCTCGAGTTCTTTTTCTTCTATCGATTTTAAATAATAAATTATCTTGTAATTTGAAAAATTTGCTTTTTGATTTAATACGATTTGCTATTTTATGATCTTGTGGTAAAATTTGATTAGTTAAATACTGTTTGAGTTGTTGATATTCAGTTAAATCCATTTTTGTATAATTGTTTTGTCAGGACACCGACAACCTGAACTGAATTAATTTTATAGTCGGATTTACTTATTAATATTGTATATTTGTGTATAATTAATTAAATACTATTTTAATTGGATTGGGGAAGGCGAGAGAGTGTATCTGCGTTATTATGTTTGCGTCCAGCTCTATGGAGAATGGTATAATTATAAGGTTCTAATCTTAGAATCCATCTTGCTCTTCGTCCTTTAAGTTTGTAACCACTTTAATGCAGCATGATCAGTTACAATAATGAAATGGTCAGTCCCAAAATAATGTCGGAAATATTCCACAGCCCATACTACTGCTAAACATTCTAAATCAGTGGCGGAATAGTTTTGTTCAGCTTTATTCAGGCTCCTACTTGCATAAGCAATCGCATGTTCACGTTTGTTTTCTTCATCCCTTTGAGCTAATACAGCTCCCAGCCCAGAGGTTGATGCATCGGTATGTAATATAAATGGTTTGTCAAAGTTTGGATATTGTAGGACCGGCGCAGAAATTAGATATTTCTTTAATTTTTCAAAGGCTTTTTGTTGATCTGCAGCCCAACTAAAAGGTTCATCTTTTTGTAATAATTTATTTAAGGGTTTTGCAATGTTAGAAAACTGATTAATGAATTTTCGATAGTATGATGCAAGGCCTAGAAATCCTCTAAGTGTTCTTAAGTTATGCGGGGTAGGAAAGTTTTTTACTTTAATAATTTTAT
The DNA here is from genome assembly GCA_003547095.1 of Diversispora epigaea. Classification (NCBI taxonomy): domain Eukaryota; kingdom Fungi; phylum Glomeromycota; class Glomeromycetes; order Diversisporales; family Diversisporaceae; genus Diversispora; species Diversispora epigaea. The sequence goes on along the minus strand of PQFF01000264.1, from coordinate 377,905 downwards.
CTTCATTGGGTAGGATTCCATTCCGGGTGATTTCATGCCCTAAGAATTTTATTGAGGGTAGAAAGAAGTGACATTTCTCCTTGTTTAATTTTAATTTAGCTTTTCTTAAAGTTTTAAAAACTGTTTTTAAGTGTATGACATGCTCATCAAAAGTCTTAGAATAAATGGTCACATCATTCAAATATACTACTAGAAATTTGCTAATGAATGGTGACAGGACTTTATCCATTAAGTGTTGAAAAGTGGCAGGTGCATTACATAATCCAAATGGCATTACATTAAATTCATATAAGCCAAATTTTGTAGTAAATGCAGTCTTCTTTTTGTCATCCTCTTTTACTGCAACTTGCCAGTATCCAGAGGCTAAGTTGAGAGTGGAGAACCATTGTGCGCCTTTAAATTGTTCTAAGATATCATCAATAATTGGTAATGGGTATACATCTTTTTCAGTAACCTTGTTTACTTTTCGGAAGTCAATACAAATTCTCTTTTTGTTATTTTTCTTTGGTACAATTACTACGGGAGAGGCCCAAGGACTTTTTGATTCTCAGATAATTCCTTTATCCAACATAGCTTCTATTTCGTGTTTAACAAATTTGGATTCGCTGGGTGCAATTCGATATGGTCTTTGTTTAATTGGTTGTGCATCACCAGTTTTTATTTCATGCTCTACAATATGAGTCTGTGTCAGTTCAATGGTTTGACCTTCTTCAGATATATTTTTAGCAAATACATCTTGGTGGTCCACAAAAAGTTTATCAGCGGTTATTTGTTGGGTTTCGTCTAGTATTCCATGTTGAAATTCTGGTTTATCAGTTTGTTTATTAACACATTTGGTTAAGTATACTGCAGGATTTTCTTCTGGGGAAGTTTCAATATTAATTATCTGTTCTGGCCTTTTAGTGTCATGTTGAGGACATGTGTTTTCATCAGTATTAGTTTGTTCCGAGTAGTAGGATTCAATTTCTTCCAGGTCTTCTGATTCATACTCCAATTCATCTTGAAGTTCTTTGTTTATTTCTTCATTTTCTTTGTATAATTCTGGAGGTTCCAAATGATCGGAATGAGAAGTATCAACATCCACTTCTTGTTCATTATATTTTAATCTAATAACACAGTTTAGGAAATCCCATTGTGCCTGGGTTTTCTCAAAGAAATCTGTTTCTAATAAAAGATTCTTTTCTGTCGAGTCAATAACTCTTAATTTCATTGGTACTAATAAGGAACTAATAGCAATTCCTACAGAATTTATTTCTCCTAGCGCTCGTTGTTTTTTACCATTTGCAGTTATAATTGAAATATTAGAGGGTTTGTCAATTTTTAATTCCAAGAATTTTCTTAATTTATCGGTAATAATACTAATTGCAGCACCTGAGTCAAGAACTGCAGCAATTGGGTTGTTTTTAATTCGTACATAACATTTGGCGGCAGTAGTTCTTTTTTCATTACTGGTTGCCATAAAATTAGTAGCAGCAGGTTCCCTTCTAAGGATTTTTGTTAAATTTCTTTTTTGGTCATTGTATTGTAACATTTGTCCAAGTTTAACATTAGCTTGACTGTTCAAGATATCTTCAGAAATGTCGTATCGGGGATACCTGTCAATTATAGAGGGTTGTCTTTTTGCACGTTGTACATTTGGTTTGGTTGTTGTTTTAGCGGTGCGTTCTCTCATTTCAATATCAGGTGTTGTTTCCTCAAAGGGGTCTTCTTCAAAATCAACTAGAATTTCAGGTTCTTGTACCTTTGGGATAGTGGTTTTCACTTTTGGGATTACTGGAGTTTTAGGAGGTCTTCCAGGTTTTCTAACTGGATTACTTCTGGTATTTGGTTTATTGTGGATTGCTTCATAAATTTCGTATTCATTTTCACTATTGTATTCAACATAGCTTACATTTTTACTGTTATTATTTTGAAATTGCTTTTTCTCGGATAAACATTCTCTTGCAAAATGTCCTATTTCGTTACATTTGTAACATCTTCTAAGAAAATTACTATTATAGCTGTTGTTATAGTTAGGATTATAATTTGGGTTGTAATTGGGAGTATAATTATTATTATTATAGTTTTGATTATTGATATTATTATTATTTCTAGGGAAAGGTTTGCGAGGTTCATTGATTCTTTCACGTCGTCCAGCTTGTTTAGCTATTCCTTCAACTTGTTGCATTAAGTTAATCTGTAACTTATTAAAGCGTTTCGTTAGTTCATCCATTTCTTCATCACTGGAAGGTTTCTTTTTCTTTTGTTCCTTCTTTTTGAATCGGGGTTTTTCATCTTCAGAGGATTCATTATCGGAGTCCTCGCTGGAACTTTCATATTTTTTTGTTTTCTTGTGTCGCTTGGAGGTTCCTTTTCCTTGTTCAAATAATTTGGCTTTTGTTAATGCCGTTGCCAAATTTGCTGGAGCATGTGTTTTTACAACAGCTTTAATATCTGGTAACAATCCTCAGACAAAATGAGGGAGGGTAGCATTAGCATTAATTCCTGCTCGTCCAGCCATTTTCTTTACTTGATAGTAGTATTCTTCAACTGATTCTCCTTTTCGTTGCTTTAAACCCTCGTAACTCATCTAGCCATTGTTCCTTAAAGTCATCATTGCAATATTTAGCAGCAAAGGCACCTCGGGTAGCAGGCCAATCAGCTCCGTCATTTGCTCCAGACCATTCTAGGTACCATTCGCGAGCTCCTTTCCTTAAATAAGCTCCAAATGCATTTTTTGTTCTTTCCTCATTCCAATTATTTGCCTGGCATGCCATTACAAAGTCTTCAAGCCATTCTTTAGGATCTTCATTATGTACTCCAGAGAACTTGGGAGGTTTCACTACGAATGCCATTTCTTCTTCAGATTCTTCAGAGTTATTATTTGTATGTTCACTTGATGATCCGCTTGGTAAATTATCTTCTTCTGGTTCTTGAGTATTATTATTGTTTCTAATATTTGGATTGTAGTATTGGAAGAGTGGATTATTATTTTGATTATCTTGTTCCTCCTCTTGTTCCTCTTGTTGTTCTTGTTGTCCTTCTTCTTGACTATTGTGTTGTGAATAATTAATAATTAATTGATCACTAAAATCAATTAAATTTTGATTTGGGTTTGGTCTAGAACTTCCAGCTATAGGCTGATAAGTAGTTTCTTTGTCGGAACTATGAGGATCAATTCCTGTTAAATAGTCTCTTTGGAACTGTCGTAAATTTTCGAGGGGACTTGGAGATCGCTCCTCTGGTCTATTAAAAAAGGTAGGAGTTGGAGGGCTTCTGGTTCTTGATGATACAGATTCTACTGGCGAGAGATTTTCACTTCTTACTGTTAATGGGGCTGTATATTGTGGTAAAGATAGGTTTAATGAAGTTCTATTTGATGTTTGTTGATATACACGTGATCTAATTCTTGATGAAGTAGGTCTTTGAATTTCTGGTTGCGAATAACTTCTTTGATGTTGAGATTCTTGGTTTATACGATTTCGTTGGTGATTAGCCAGTGTTTACAAATTAGTTAGGAACTTTCCAAGTAAGAACTAGTTTTTTGGGCCTGTTGAAAAAGTTTTGTCCGTTATCAATTAGGATGGTATCTCTAATCCACTTATGATGTTCAATTTGGTCAAGGCAATCTTTTACTCTGTTTAGGTCTTTTAATGTATAGTAACTTTCGTATTCTGGGTCTTGTTCAGATTTAGCAATTTCTCTATCAACAATCTCGTTAAAAGTTTCGTTTTTAATTTCAATGGCTTTTTCAACACAAAGGTTTCTTGCTTTTGCTCTCATAAATTTAAACTTAGGAAGGAAGTTCAAGAAGATTCAATTTGTTTAAAAATAACTAAACAATTATCTCTAGTATTAAAAAGAATATGAAGTTGTGATTTAATTTGTTTAAATTCTTCAAGTTGCTGACTATTAAAGGTGGGGGGATGACTATTTATTTCTGTCTGTTGAACTATTTCTTTAACTCGATTGCTATATTCAAGGGCAAATTTACTAGTTAAGCTATGTAAAGATTCAATGCTATTCATAAAAGTTAAATATTAGCTAATTACTAAGAACTAAATGCTATCTTAATTTACTATTTCAAAGGTGTTACAGCGACCAGATCTCACAGTCACCACCAAATTGTTGACTGTGATTTACCTTCCAAATAAAGGACAGAAACAGACAACTATTAGCAGGGATTAATTTGTATAAGACACACAGCACTATACTTAATTTACTAAAGCTGAAGGATTTATACTATTATTAAAGTATAATTGGGAAGGAATTAAGGTATTGCGGAATTAAGGCGAAAGAGGCAGGGGTGAGATTTTATAAAGGTAAACACTAAGTTTAATAACAATTCACTAAGAATTCAAGCCCAGAACACTAAGCAAGGCTAAATTTATACCAGATAACGAGATCACACAGCAAGTTATCTATTATTAAAATAAATACCGAGATCACTAAGCAGGGTATTTAAAAGAATTTCACTAAGAAACTATAAACTAATTATTAAGATCACAAAGCAGAATAATAGTTTATAACAAGAATAATACTAAGATCACACAGCAAAGTATTAATAAAGGGTATTTTCACAAAGAATTAAATAATAATAAGAAATGTATTATTTAATAATAAATCACAGAGTATTTTTATTACTGAGTTATTCAAGTTTTCAGAATTGAATGATTAACTGACTAACTGAGGATTGAGAGAAGAGAAATTCAATCCTTTATATACATAATAGATTACGCTATTGATTACGCTGTACTCTACACTATTCACTACGCTGTAGACTACGCTATTGCATACACTGTGTTCTACGCTAATGTGTACGCTATTAATTACACTATCTATTACGCTTTTGATTACGCTGTACTATACACTATTGATCTACAGTCGTAATACATATTTGTTGTACTAATTTCTAAGTGATTTACATTAATATTTATAAATATAGAAATAATATAATAATAGTTAATAAATACTAATAATAATAAGTAATAAATAATAAATATTGATTAAATAATGAAATATAATAATATAATAAACTACTACAGCTAACAATTCTCCCCAACTTAATTATAAAGTTCCACTTATAATTATTAAATAGTAAGATCATTTATAGTACGATAATATTCGACCAATTCTCTATAGTCCTTTGATTTCATATCTAAAAGTATACAATAAGATAAATGAGAAGTTCTATAAATCTGCTCCACATCNGAAACAGACAACTATTAGCAGGGATTAATTTGTATAAGACACACAGCACTATACTTAATTTACTAAAGCTGAAGGATTTATACTATTATTAAAGTATAATTGGGAAGGAATTAAGGTATTGCGGAATTAAGGCGAAAGAGGCAGGGGTGAGATTTTATAAAGGTAAACACTAAGTTTAATAACAATTCACTAAGAATTCAAGCCCAGAACACTAAGCAAGGCTAAATTTATACCAGATAACGAGATCACACAGCAAGTTATCTATTATTAAAATAAATACCGAGATCACTAAGCAGGGTATTTAAAAGAATTTCACTAAGAAACTATAAACTAATTATTAAGATCACAAAGCAGAATAATAGTTTATAACAAGAATAATACTAAGATCACACAGCAAAGTATTAATAAAGGGTATTTTCACAAAGAATTAAATAATAATAAGAAATGTATTATTTAATAATAAATCACAGAGTATTTTTATTACTGAGTTATTCAAGTTTTCAGAATTGAATGATTAACTGACTAACTGAGGATTGAGAGAAGAGAAATTCAATCCTTTATATACATAATAGATTACGCTATTGATTACGCTGTACTCTACACTATTCACTATGCTATAGACTACGCTATTGCATACACTGTGTTCTACGCTAATGTGTACGCTATTAATTACGCTATCTATTACGCTTTCGATTACGCTGTACTATACACTATTGATCTACAGTCGTAATACATATTTGTTGTACTAATTTCTAAGTGATTTACATTAATATTTATAAATATAGAAATAATATAATAATAGTTAATAAATACTAATAATAATAAGTAATAAATAATAAATATTGATTAAATAATGAAATATAATAATATAATAAACTACTACAGCTAACAACGTTCTATAACGGTATATGAACGGAATGTTCGTATTACGTTCTAGAACGACACCTACGTACTAGAACATAACGTTCTAGTACACTATAAATACGTGCTGTTCATACTATACCTGCCGCCCAAATTCAAAATCCAAATGCCAAAATCCAAATGCCAAAATCCCAAATCCCAAATCCCAAATTATAATTAGTATTTTTTGCTGAAATCCCAAATCCCAAATACTAATAATTTGTGCATTTTGGCATCCCAAATCCCAAATTATTTGGGATTTGGGCAACACGTATAGTTCATACTACGTTTATGAACGGTGTATATATAATGTTATATATCACCGTTTTATAACATATTACAAACATTTTGTATTAATAACGTTGTATATCAGCGTTCGTATATCGTTAATCAGAAACGTTTAATAACGTTAAAAGTACGAAATGTTCATTTTACACTATAAAACGGTGATATATAATAATATTTAAACATCATTTAATAGCGTTTAGCGTTAAATAATGTTTTTTATATTTAATTTATTTTTATTTTTTCAAAATATTACATTTTTTTTGAATTTAAAATTTGATTTTCAATCTTTATTATTTTCTTTTATTAATTATTATATTACATTTATTATAATTACATATTATTTTATTACATGTATAATAAAGAAATATATTAATAAATATTAATTCGTTACAAATTTTTTAAAATATTAAAGTAATAAAAATACTTAATTTTTTTTATTCCATTTTGCTTTCATCGTCCATTTGAAATAAATTTATATCGTTTTCTTCATTAGAGTCAATATAAATTACACCAACATCTTCGTTGTCTTCATTTGTATTGTCATTGTTATCCTTTTCTGATTCTGAGGATGATTCCGAGGATGATGATGAAATACAGATATTTCCATTTTCGATTTTATCCTAAATTATAACCTTTTTTTTTTTTATTTTTTCCAGAGTCTTCAATAAATTAATAATATTTAAATTAAACTTACTATATTTTTTCTTATTTTTGATTTCATTATTTTGTCTTTTACTTTTATACCTCTATTATCAGGATCAAGAATTATTTCAATTACTCCTACGGCGAACGCGAAAAGAGATTTTTCTACCTTATCAGGATTTGGAAATGCTTTCTGCAATATTTTATTACACCATGTTGATGTTTCTTTGTTGTTGTCATTATTTATTTTTTTATGTAATTTTTCAAATGCTTTTCTAACTTCTTTTTTTTCCTTCCAATCCATTATATCTTTTTGCGTAGCGTTGTTATTAATATTTGGTAACGAATCTTCGCCAAAGGTAGAAAATATTGCCGATTTAATTTTGGCAACCATATTACCTCTTATTGATCGAAGTTTCAATAGCATCTATATTATAAAGCATTATCTAACGTCATATTTTACTAAATGTCATTTGATATACGATAAATTATTAATTAAATTATTTACCTTTCCATGAATTTTTTTTTCAAACAAATGATTCCATTTTTTCTCTGAACATTTTGCAAGAAATTCGGGATCGTTTGAATTTAAGTAGTTCTTTGTTTCTTCTTTTAGTTTTTCAATATCCGGATACATATCTGTTTCAATAAAAGGTTTCGATACAGTTTGAGCTATTTTTGTAAAAATATTTAAAATTAATTTTTATTTATATACATAAAGAAAAATAAAGTATAACATTATTCTTACATTTAAATATGATTCTTCCACTTCCTTATTTTTTTCTTTGGAATTATTTACACTTTTGTGTATTTCAGAGATTTCTTTTTTTATTCCAGTAATGTCTTTTTTTATNTCATTATTTATTTTTTTATGTAATTTTTCAAATGCTTTTCTAACTTCTTTTTTTTCCTTCCAATCCATTATATCTTTTTGCGTAGCGTTGTTATTAATATTTGGTAACGAATCTTCGCCAAAGGTAGAAAATATTGCCGATTTAATTTTGGCAACCATATTACCTCTTATTGATCGAAGTTTCAATAGCATCTATATTATAAAGCATTATCTAACGTCATATTTTACTAAATGTCATTTGATATACGATAAATTATTAATTAAATTATTTACCTTTCCATGAATTTTTTTTTCAAACAAATGATTCCATTTTTTCTCTGAACATTTTGCAAGAAATTCGGGATCGTTTGAATTTAAGTAGTTCTTTGTTTCTTCTTTTAGTTTTTCAATATCCGGATACATATCTGTTTCAATAAAAGGTTTCGATACAGTTTGAGCTATTTTTGTAAAAATATTTAAAATTAATTTTTATTTATATACATAAAGAAAAATAAAGTATAACATTATTCTTACATTTAAATATGATTCTTCCACTTCCTTATTTTTTTCTTTGGAATTATTTACACTTTTGTGTATTTCAGAGATTTCTTTTTTTATTCCAGTAATGTCTTTTTTTATTTCCAATAGTGTTGTTATGCGCTATCTGTCGATGTAATTAGAAGGAATAGAATAATTATAGTGTCTTTATAATTTTATACTTAGAATTTAATCAATTATTTTTCAAAGGTTTCTCGAAATTTATAAAATTAAGGTAACAGGTGAGTTCTTTTGTTAGCAACTGGAGTTTTATTGCACTTTGTTAGTTTGTGACTTATACAAAATGCAGGTAATAATTTATAACAAGACTTAAGTTTTAACAGGATAAATATATGTTTATTAAATAATGAATAAAAATAATGTAGAAAAAATAAAAAAGAAATGTTGTTACAAATATTTCAAGACTCAAATTAATTCACTAATTAATTCCTTTTGTCTTTACTTGAACCATACAAATAATAAAAGAAAATAAACTATCTGAATTGAAAACTAAAACTAACTTTGACTCTGTTCGATTAATTCTTGAGAGAAAAACATCCTATATTTATAATTATTAAAAATACTGTGCCACACTCTCTTCGTGTGATAAAAATATTCTTTAATTTTTCTTTCGTAACAGGAGATGATTACCAGCGATGGTCATCAGAGATGAACATCTAGAGGTGATCATCTGGGGTAATCATCAGAGGTATTCATCTTTAATTATCAAATGTAATACAGAGAAGATATTCATCAGAGATACTCATCTCTTAAATTTGTACTAGTAGTATGTTTATGAGAGAATTGGGACAGAAATCAGTACCCGAAATATGTATAGCATTTTACTTTTCTGTCGTCACTGGAAACTTTTTTCTTATACCGAATTTTTATACCATTTTGCTTTATTTTTTTGATCGTCACTCGAATGACGAATGATTTATTTTTTCGTCGTCATCTCAATATTACTATTCTGCTTGCTATAAAAAAAAAAGCCCCGAAGGTGAAGGACTTTAGTCCTGAACCTGAGCGGGCGTTCCCCTCGCAAGCTTAAATTTAATATCATTTTCTTTAATATTCTAATTCTCTTCTAAACACTATTTAGTCTTCTGTTTCTGTGGAACATGAACCCCAAAGGGTGAATGTGAAACAGTTGCGGAGCGAAGCGAAACATAGTTAACTATTTAGTTTTCATTTTATTTTTAACCGTCAAAATTTATATCAATTCAATGTTTATTTACAATGTAATATTTTCTTGATTTATCCTTATCCACATTAACAAAAAAAAAAAATTACTATTCTATAACACATTCAATTTATCATTTACTTCCAACCATCGCATTAATTTTTTGGTACCTTTTTTAAAAAAGTTGGGACAGATTTTATAACTAGAATATATAACAATGGTACTAAAATTCGTGTACTAAAAAAGTTAGGACAATTTTTATAATTAGAATATGTAACAATGGTACTAAAATTCGTGTACTAAAAAAGTTAGGACAGATTTTATAACTAGAATATATAACAATGGTACTAAAATTTGATTACCAAAATTCGTGTACTAAAAAAGTTAGCACAGATTTTATAACTAGAATATATAACAATGGTACTAAAATTTACGATATATTGGATATATAAGGTAAATATTTAATTTGACAAAAGATTTTTTATAAGTATATTATAAAACTTTTGGTACCAATATGGTAGTACATACATGTAATAGATGTGGTCATGAATTTAAAAAATTAGCCAAGTTACGTATTCATCTTAAACAAAAAAACCCCTGCCGTCAACGAAATTTACCAAATCAAAATACAGCTTCACTCCCTAATTCAGAAATAGAATATCTCGATGTATTGGGATTATTGCAAAACAATGGAGCCCCGCCCTTATTTGATTCCTCAGAAATTGGTGAAAGCAGTCATTCAGAGACTAACTCATCTCCAGAGGCTGAAAGAGAATATCTTGAAGCATTAGGAATATTAGAACCTATTCCGCAATTTCATCAAACGGATATTATTAGTTCAGGATGTGAATTATTAGACGATCATTATCAAGTTGAAATAGAAAAAGAAAGCATATACGCACAAGACCCAATCAATACTCTTGGAGTACTTAGGGAGCAAATAATAAATATTTTCAATGACTGATTTGATCTTACTCATGGATTCAAGACCCGACTATGTCTCACAGGAAAAATGAGCCGATCAACTAATTATCAACAAGGTTTATTTGAGGATAAAACATTTGTAGAAGATGAAGAAGATGAAAAGGACTATAAAGAAGTTCCATTCAAAAATAAGGCAGTAGTAATAACCACTAAAGAGAACATCCCAAGAATAGTTGATGAGCTTATTTGGGATATTGAAAATCGAATAGAAGTATATGTCCATGAAGGCTCAGGTTGGTATTATGTAGAATCGGGAGAAGTCAATATTGAGATGCCAATCTATGTTCCATTAACAGCCAGTTCTCATCTTCCATTACCCAAAGGAATACCAAAACGAAATAATGGAATTATTAATATCAAAAATGAGGATGATCGATGCTTTGAATATTGTATTCTTGCAGAGTTTTATCCACAACAATATCACCGAGAACGAGTTTCTTGGTATACTCCCTATTTAGGTGCATTAGATTTCAATGGAATTTTATTTCCAGTAAGAGCTAATGAAGATACAATGGAAAAGTTCGAGAAACAAAACCCAGCTATATTTGTATCAATTTATGGATGGAGTGAAAAACAACTTATCCCAAAAAGAATTGCACCTAGAACATGTTTCAAAAAGGGATGTGATCATACAGATATAACATTATGTGAGGGTCGTTTCTTGATTCGACTTTTATTAATTACTGGAAAAGATCCTAAAACAGGAGAACCAGCTCAACATTATTGCTTGATCCAAGGCAGAGATGGACTAGGAAAGTTAGCTGGATATACAACTAAGCACAATGGTAAGTTATATGTTTGTGATTATTGTGTGAGCCACCGAACTCATGATTGCAAGATTGATGCTCAACATATGGAAGATTGTGAAGGGGTCAATACTCCGGTACAAAGAACAGTAATGCCAGAGGAAGGTAAAAATATATATAAATTCAGAAGATATGAGCGAATGTTAGATGCACCCTTTACTTGCACAGCAGATGCAGAGACTCTCTCTACTATTATTGAAAAGAATCAAGGATCGAAAACAACAGCAATCCAAGAANACAAAGTTATAGGATTTAATTACTTAATTAAGCGTAGTGATGGCAAGACCAGAGTACCAGTAAAAATTAAAGGAGACGATCCAGCTGGAGAATTCATTAAAGCAATGGAAAAGGAAGCCGAGCAATGTCAAGACTTTCTTGCAGGAGGACATGTAATTCGAAAAAATACTAAGTCTTTATGCAAATTATTAGAATCAAAAATTTTACCAGAAACAAAAACCAAGGAATTTCTTGATATCTTTATTCCATATCAATATTGGAGTTTAGACGTGATATTAAGGGAGAATGATAAAGAGAATTTAACTAGAATTAAGAATGAATTAAAAGGTCTTTACCAAGCGCATAGAAGAGACCCCCTTGAAGTAGATATAGGAATAATGTATCGACTTGCAAATACAATTTATTGTGGGCTCCGATGGCCTGGAGAACCAATGAAAACTTAACTACTCAAGAAGAAAAAACGCATAATTTAGTCAAAAAATGTTACATATGTGAAAAGCCATTTGAAAAAGAAGATAATTTAAAAAAAGTTCGAGATCATGATCATATTACAGGTAAGTATAGAGGTCCAGCTCATAGTATTTGTAATCTCCAACTACGAATCAAACCAGAACAGTTTAAATTACCAATCCATTTCCACAATCTAGGTAAATTTGATGCTCATCTTATTTCCCAAGCCATGGGTCAAGTAAATAAAGAAAAGATAAGTGCCATCCCTCATAATATGGAAAACTATCTCACTCTTGATATTGGAAATCAAAGATATATGGATTCTATTCAGCTCATGCCAGGAAGTTTTGATTCACATATATCTAACTTAGGAGCCGAACCATGTAAAAAAGAAGTAGATAAAGATGGAAAATCTTTAGACCTACCATGTAAGAAACACGGCCATCTCTATCGAATTGATTCCGATAGATGTTTTGCCCATCCAGAGAGATTCCCTATAACTAGAGAACATGGACCAAAAGGAAGGGATGACTTAGTATTTCGTAAAGCTCCTTTTCCATATGATTGGTTTAATACACCAGAAAAAATGGATACTACTTTACTTCCTCCTATTGAGGCTTTCGACAGCATCCTCAACAAATCTAAATGCTCAGAAAAAGCGTATAAAATTGCACAAGAGGTATGGAAAACTTTTGATATGAAAACATTCAGAGATTATCATGACTTTTATCTCAACCTCGATGTATTATTATTAGCAGATTGTTTAGAAGGATTTCGTAAAATGATGAAAGGTAAGTTTGGATTAGATATTGCCCATTATGTATCTCTTCCTTCTTTTGCAGAAGATGCTTTATATAAAACCACAGGACAAGAGATTGAGCTATTTACTGATGATAATATGTATCTCTTCTGTGAGAAAGGTATCCGAGGAGGCATTACAATGATAAGTAATTGCCAAGTTAAAGCTAATAATCCTCTATGTCCCGATTTTAATCCAGTCTCAGAAGAAGCAATAAAAAAACTCTTTACTTGGCTATTATATGTTGATGCCAATACATTATATACTGGAGCAATGATGGAAGCTATGCCAACAGGAGGTTTCAGATGGACAACACCGGAAGAAACTCCAGTCCTTTTTGATAAAATTACCAAATGTGAGATCCCTGATGATGCAGTTAAAGAGTATATTCTTGAAATAGACCTTGATTATCCATATAAATTACATAAAGCTCATACTTCATATCCCTTAGCTCCTGAAAATATCGAGATTTCCAAAGAAGAAATGAGTAAGTGTGGACAAGATTATATTAATGATTTAAAACATTATACAAAAACTAAAAAACTCGTTCCCAATCTCAATAATAAGAAGAAGTATATAGTCCATTATCGAGCTTTACAATTCTATATAAAACAAGGAATGATACTTACCAAAATTCATCGAGCTATAGAATTTAACCAAAGCCCATGGATGAAACCTTTTATGGAAGAATTAGCAAGATCTAGAGCTTTAAGCAAGAATGATTTCGAGAAAAATATGTATAAACTCCTTGATAATGCAAACTATGGAAAGACTGTAGAGAATGTACGCAAATATCAAAGAATAGACTTTGTTAGATCAAAAGGAGAATCAAAAAAATTTAAAAAGTTAGTAGCTGATCCTAGTTACAAGTCGCATAGAATTTTAGCAGAGAATTTGGTAGGTATTTCTCGACATTAAACAAAAGCCAGACTTAGTAAACCTATCTTTATTGGTATGACTGTTCTTGATGAAAGTAAAATTACCATGTATAATTTCTATTATAATATTATAAAGAAGCGATATGGAGATAATGTTGAAGTGGTATATACTGATACTGATTCTCTTATCTTACTTATCCGAACTGAGAATGTCTATAAAGATATGGTAGAGATGCAAAAACATTTCGATTTTAGTAATTATAAATCAGAACATCCTATATACCAAGCTCTAGGTAAAGAGAAAATTGCTTTGAATAAGAAAGTTCCTGGTAAGTTCAAGGATGAAAGTTGTGGTATTGCTATGTGGAAATTTTGCGGACCAAGACCTAAGCTCTATAGTTATATTCTTGCTGATGGAAAAACAGATCGAAGAGCTAAAGGAGTACAAAAGGTAGTAGTCAAAAAGAATCTTACTTATGATATGTATGAAAATTGTTTAAAATCTCGAAAAGAATGTATGATAACAATGCATAGATTAGGAAGTAAAGACCATATTATCAAACTTCTTCGATCATCTAAAATAGGTATTAGTCCTTTAGATACTAAGAGATGGATTTTATCAGATGGAATTACTACATTAGTCTTTGGGAATTGGCGTATTATTGCGTATAAGAAAATGATTGGTAAAGGAATGTCCCATGAAGAAGCTGAAAAAAGAATGATGAAGCTAGAGTTAAAACCCAAATATCAATAATAGATCAACTTACTTGCCTAAGTTGAGATACTTCTTTACTTATATTTATATTTTTTTTTTTATTTAAACAATATATTACACAAAATGACATCAACTAAAGTAGGTTCGAAGAGCCATGATTCGGAGAATCGTCTACAGGTCTGCTCTGCAATAAAAAAATCGTATTATACCAATACTAAAATGATATATGAAAAGCTTGATAAACTTGAGGAAAAATTCTGTTTATTGGAAGAAGAAATAGATGATCTTACCAATAAAGCATTAGAGATTAAGTGGAAAATAGGAGATATAACAAAGGCCTTATCACTAATCAATGGCAACATAGAATAGACCATATGTTTCGAAGTTTTTCTTATACATGATATAAAAGCGTAATAAAAATTCTGGAAGAATAAATTAATGATAAAAGTCATATAACAAACATTGAATTTTATCTTCTAAGGACTTATAATTATTTGTATGGTTATTGATATTTTTATGAAACTCGTCATATAACATAGATGGTATATGATCCTTTATTATCTCAAGATATCCAATAATGTCTTCGATTTCAGAGGAAATATTTTCAAGCTTATCTTTTTCATCCAAGTTATGTGTATATTCATATTCATCTTCAGTAGGCCAATATATTTTTTTGTGAATAGGTTTATATGCATTGCAACACTCAAGACCTTTGAATTAGCTTATTAATAGAATGAGAGCAAAATCATTATTATACCGATAAATCATATCCCTATACCGCTTCAGGAGAGATCGAATTCCTTCCGAACACCAGGTATGATTGACTGCAAGAAGTTTGATTAAATCCTCCTCATTATCGGAAAGATGGCTAAATATATTTTCTAGAATTTCAGGTAATGATAACGCATGTTGAATACTCATAATCTATTGATAATTTTTTCAGATAAATATAATATGCATATATTCAACCCACTTACACTTCTGGATATTATAAGTGAAATCGTTCAAAAACTACCTCGGCAATTCTGTTAATTGATACATTAAGTACTTTTAATAATTCTATTAATTTCATTTCAAATTTTTTATTTATCAAATGTAGGGAAAGCGAGTCGACCTACCCATCTGCCATATATATTTTTTCGGTTAGCTCCGGAGACAAAGGTAATAATTACATAAATCGTGATAAAAAATATTTCTAGTATAATATCCAAAATGATAGAAAATTTTAATGATCATGCAGAACGAAAAGTGAAAAATGAGTTTAAATATCTCAAAGCTTGCATTATAGATCTGGAATACGGAATGCGTATGTTCCATAAAAAGCTAGAGAATATTGTTGAACAATGTAATTATATGTATTCAGATAATTATGATTATAGTAGTGATACATCAGATTCTGAAACTGAATTATCTGATGATATGAAAACGCATAGTTATATTTTACCCAATGTTGTTTCAGTAAAAAAGATACATTAGTCTAAAGACCTCAGCTCTATCCGTTCTAAACCAAAAAAGAAGCAAAATAAGAACAAGGTATATAATTGTACAAAGGTACGTAAAGAATTTTTATAACTTATTTCAGAGAAATGACACTTTGTGCCTTGACACATAAATTGATCATATAATAAACCGCGATCACGATATTCTGATTTTTATTGCATGTGTTTGGACGTACTTTACAGGTTAGATTCACATGTTTTTTGTGTGACTCAATTTCTCACATAAAGCTCCCATTGGTATTTTTTTATTAATTTTAATGTTTTTTCGCCGATCATGAAACTCGACTTTCCCTTTTTGATTCTGCTATAATAAAAACCATACCTCTCACTTGCGATATTTCGGATGTAATACCATTTCGAGTTGGGTCAATAGTTTCGAGCGACCTATGAGTGGGTATATAGGATAATATAGGTGAGAGATCTTTTAACGTATGGCAACTGAAAAAGCACCTGAAACTTCTTCCAAGAACGATGCTGAAGTCTTCCAACTTGAAGCACTTTCCTTAAATTACCTACGAAACCAAAATATTTCAGCAATTCCGGATGAAGACCATATTTCAAAACTTCGCCCGTGCATTCTCTGCAATAAAGCCATACTTAATTTCCGATTCGAAGCTTTCACGGTATTGTGTTGTGGGCACCTACTCCATCGAATCTGTCTTGAATCTTATATTATGCGAGGAGGAGCACGAAGTCCTTCATGTCCAATCTGTAATTGGGATATTGAAATTAATAGAGAGGAACTTGGGCTTGCTTCTGGTGAATATGCAGTGCTACCCGCTGTAAGTACTAGAAGCCAGATATTAGATAGGTTATCTTTTTTGGCGTTAGCCTATCTTCGATTGAAACTCAATGTATAGCTAACTACATAACTTTTTCCAAACTTGAAAGGGGAAGACATCCCAGCAATCTAACGTAACCATCGACGATGATGATGGTGGGGATTTGGAGGAAATGATAAAACTAGGATTGATTGTAGACAAATCTTCCGAGCAAGATACAAGCCTTATTGACAACGAAAAAGGTAGGAGTAACGTGGTGCAAGTCAATTCAACCGATCAAGATAATATAAACAAGACCACCGATACTCAAGAGCGGGGCTCCAGTCCCATTGTAGTCGATGATGATGAACAAGATCTCTCAAAAGACACCGACGAATGAGATATTGTACAAAGTTTATTGGGAGAGTTGTCCACACCTATTAAGGGTGAAACCGCCGAAGCTATGATNGACGAAGACCATATTCCAAAACTTCGCCCGTGCATTCTCTGCAATAAAGCCATACTTAATTTCCGATTCGAAGCTTTCACGGTATTGTGTTGTGGGCACCTACTCCATCGAATCTGTCTTGAATCCTATATTATGCGAGGAGGAGCACGAAGTCCTTCATGTCCAATCTGTAATTGGGATATTGAAATTAATAGAGAGGAACTTGGGCTTGCTTCTGGTGAATATGCAGTGCTACCCGCTGTAAGTACTAGAAGCCAGATATTAGATAGGTTATCTTTTTTGGCGTTAGCCTATCTTCGATTGAAACTCAATGTATAGCTAACTACATAACTTTTTCCAAAACTTGAAAGGGGAAGGCATCCCAGCAATCTAACGTAACCATCGACGATGATGATGGTGGGGATTTGGAGGAAATGATAAAACTAGGATTGATTGTAGACAAATCTTCCGAGCAAGATACAAGCCTTATTGACAACGAAAAAGGTAGGAGTAACGTGGTGCAAGTCAATTCAACCGATCAAGATAATATAAACAAGACCACCGATACTCAAGAGCGGGGCTCCAGTCCCATTGTAGTCGATGATGATGAACAAGATCTCTCAAAAGACACCGACGAATGAGATATTGTACAAAGTTTATTGGGAGAGTTGTCCACACCTATTAAGGGTGAAACCGCCGAAGCTATGATTGATGAAGATGAAAATAATAAGAATTCAGCGCCAAAAAATCTAAGCATTTTATACCAGAAAGCGTGTCGTGCCGAAATGCGTGTGATGAAAGCAAAGCAGGAAGAAATTACATGTTGGTATTATTATGGGAAAGGGTTTGAGGAAAGAGTTGAAGCTATATTAAACAACGAGAGAGGTGTTAGAGATCAATCCGCGCAAAATCGGGTTTATAACGAAATCGTGCAACATATCCTGGGATATTTGAAAGATAATTTGCGCAAAAAAACTCAAAGGGCTGTTAAGATATACAAGTTATTTCGCAATATCGGGGTAAATAAAATTAAACAAATTCTCTCATATGGTGCCAACACAATTTCAAAGCTTACAATAACTCAAATCCAATTAATAGAACAGCATTTTTGCAAAGCCGAAAACGAGGAATCTGGTCACGTGTAGGACCGCCGGTCTCACATGTGATCATCACGTGATTACTGCGGCATATATGACGATCAACTCATATAATATTATAGCCACTGTGTGTCTTGCCTTCGGCAATTTTATATACCGATCATGTAATACTAAATTTATATACCGATCTACAATAAATAAAGTATTAATTATTTTTACAAATGATATACTAACTATTTCATAGATAATGATTTGCGATATAAACACCCATCTAAGTCTAGCATAGTTTTTTCAATCCTTTCGCGCGTCTTAACCTCCCGTAAAAATTCAGCTTTAAGCTTAGCATTTTCTCCCATAGCCCGTCTTAACTCTATCTTAACCTTGGCATTTTCGGCTGAGAGGTTAACGTTATCGGCTTTGCGTTTAGCATTTTCTTTTATAATCTGTTTTAGCTTTGCATTCTCGACCTCAAGATCAATGGCTTGTTGTTTCAATAAATCAATTTTAGATTGTATGTTTGTCATTGTTATATAAGATGCAGATATATTCTGGAAAAATTAGCTCAAGTTTTTATGCATGTGATCGCGGAAAATGATTTATGATATTCGATAAGTTTTGTATTGCGATACATAACAAAAAATAATTGCAACTGTAAATCGTATCCTGATTCTTCACATAAAAAATAATATAATCACGTGCGCATTCTTTTTCGTGAATTTTATTAACGGAAATTTTAAAAATTAATAAACATATATTCATGTCATCAATAGCAATATGATAAAATAAATCTAGTTCGGATTTGATATTTCCCATTGTTTTATATAAGATACGGATTTATTTAAATTTTGAAATGAACACGTGATTTTGGGCGAACATTTCTTCAAAAAAAGTTCGTTGAAATTTTGCAAGAAAAATAGCTTGACTAGTCAAGTTTCGGAGAAATATATACATTACGCAAAAAATAACACATGATACTTTGTACGTTCCTCTAACCAAAAATCTTTATTAATAAAATATAGGATATTGATATATAATAAAATACATGGTAAAAAAGTCAGATAAAAATACAGGATAATGATATATAAATGATTTATCTAGTCATCATAATACTTGGGTGAAGATATAGTAGAGCTTGAACTTTGTCGCTTGAGTCGCTCGGATCTAGTCTCTGACGAATGGAACAATAAAGATATGTTAACGATCATGATATTTCGTAGAAGTAACAATGCTTCCACAAATTGCAACACATCTTCTCCACTACTTGGTCGTATTGGAATTTCTACAGAACAAAGATGGAAGAGACAATGAATGTCATAAGAATCTTTAATAAGGATATTTAAGTACATCATACTCCCTGCAATCTATACACCAAGAATTCTGAACTCATTTTTATCGGGTCTACATGACCTATGCACGTAATATAATCCATCATTCATTTCTCGCCATAGCTTCATTTCGTCATCATCTTTTTTACGCTCAGTACAAATTATGCGGGAACATTCGACAAACATAAGTTCATACAACTTTTCTCGATGCTTCTCCATAAACATAACATCGGGTCGTTTGCCTTGCTTGCCCTTTCCTCTTCTGTCTGCACTAGCCAAACTTTGTCTTTCCGCACTAAACAAAAATAAATTAATTAATCCTGCAAAACATATCTAATATAAAATTTATCTAACTTACATACTAAGAAAACTATTTTTTTTAGTAGGGAGCTTTCTTAAAGAGGCTCGAATAAGAGGAACTACTATATCCGTTACATAAGTTCCTTCCCTTTGGGCATTCACAAACTCTGTATCAAAGGCTGGATTCCTCCAAATATCTCTTAAGGAATCGAAAATATCTTCTGTAACATTTGCCAGAGTCTCGTTACTTTCCTTCCAAGTATTATCATGGTAAAGATGTTGTGGTAAAGCTTCTATATTATCATCACGAAAGTTTTTCACAAAGGTAGCACACATATCACGAATAATGGAAGGTGTTTGTACTCGCATCTTGTGGGATGGTTTCATAAAAGATTTTTTTGCCCCACCCGACGGATTTTGAACTAAATCAGACTTATCGCTTATTACCTTACTAGCAAGTAGATCCCGTCACGTCAAATCTAATTCAGATATTTGATCCATCCCCTCTTGCAATTCTAAGGTTAATTGAAAAGAACTTTGCTATAATACGATTAAAATGAGAATTTCTTAGCAAGTATTATGGATGTATAATGCCTATAGTATAGTTAATATATCTGTTCTTACCAAAAACTTTCTTTTTAAGTCACCAATATTTACAGTAATTTCTTGTCTACTAAGATACTTCTCCAATTTCGCCCTTTTTATATTATTAACACTACGAACTCCTTCAAAGGTATCATTAAACTGACGCAAAGAGATATGTATTAGATTTTTTTTTCAATATTTTATAAAACAACTTAATACCACAAGCTTGTGTCATCAGAATGTTATAACAGGGTTGCTATTTCTCCGTGGCCTGCAGATCCATGCCACCCCATTTTTCTGCAATTGAATTTCAAAACTTGAAAGATTAAAGCCAGAGTGTCCTCATGCGTCCCCAAGTGTTGAACTCCCGGTACTAACAGACTAATGAACACCCAGGATTACCTCTATTTTTATAGAGTTGAATTTATAATAATAGGTTAATAGGCTCTCCTATACGTGTTGCCCAAATCCCAAATAATTTGGGATTTGGAACGCCAAAATGCACAAATTACTAGTATTTGGGATTTGGGATTTGGGATTTCAGCAAAAGATACTAATTATAATTTGGGATTTGGGATTTGGGATTTCGGCATTTGGGATTTCGGCATTTGGATTTTGAATTTGGGTGGCAGGTATAGGCTCTCCCCTTGACTAAAAGTCTCCACAAGTTCGAAATTCAATATCAGAAATGCGTCAATCATCAAATGATAGTAAAAGGCTTATTTTATTCTTTGAAACAATGATAACTAACCTGTATAGGGATCTTAAAAAGCTTATTTTGAGCTATCAAATCGTTGGAATATATATTTGTTGAAGCATCGATAGCCTGGTTAACTATTTCTCTCAATACATCTTGTTGAATTAATAGCTCATCCTCCATTATTTGGTAGATAACTGAAAAAGCAGTTATATGCTCTATGGAGGAAGTAGTAAAAAAATTATAGACTGTTTGATATAATTCGGTAGACATTTTACGTGTTAGAAATACTAGCTTTGCTATTAGCTTTGTTGAGTAATAAAGTCACGAAATAAAACTTTTAACAACAATGCTATACTCTCCTTTTAACGCGTCTCGTTATTCCCTTTTTTAGTATCTCGACTTATAGATTAAATGGTATATGCACGAAAAAGTCAGTATATGCACGAGAACAAAGAATATGTATATGTTCCATGGTAAAATACTCTCACGAAGTGAGGATGCCACTGCATCTGGATATAGATAAAGAAGTTCACGATATTTTCCTTTTATCACTTTTCGTTATTATCTTTCATATTGTACCGGAGAATAGTTTAGGAAAAAAGGAAGCGTATGTACATATCTCGAGTCGATTATTCAAACTAGGTTATCGATATCCCTATTTGTAAAAAGTACAACATAGTGCTTTAGTTCTGTGATAAATATGTGTCGAAGACACGAGACTATGTCTCTAAATAGTGAAGCAGTAAAGCTAATAAAAGTATAAAAAGCGATGTTATATTTCGAAAAGCAGAAATAAGTTTTCACACAAACATGCAGATGTAAGGAGGTATTAATTAAATTTAGTAATCAGTGTATCGCATGATCAGACTATACATGCAGGTTTTATTACATTCGAATTCTTTCTATGGCATATATCACATGATAGGTTAATTATTTTAGCAGAGATATCTCGTTATACAAGTTATTACTTACTATAAACTATAAGCACGAAGTGTCATTGCTATACAATAAATATT
This sequence comes from Diversispora epigaea, assembly GCA_003547095.1. Lineage (NCBI taxonomy): Eukaryota > Fungi > Glomeromycota > Glomeromycetes > Diversisporales > Diversisporaceae > Diversispora > Diversispora epigaea. Next base: position 355,733 of record PQFF01000264.1, on the reverse strand, counting down.
ACGAGAAAATAGTTCGTTGTCGTCATTTGCTCATGTTAAAATCCCATTTACTAGTGAAATTTATGAACCAGTTTTGGTACTTATATCCGAGAATAAACTATATGTCCGAAATAAACTCCTCATTCACGATCTACCATGACTATCATTCGTTGATTTCATATGCTCTGTCAATCGACATGAGTAATCATTCATAACTGGATAATATCTACACGAGTAATTTTAGATATTATAGATATCAGCTTCACTATATAAATACCAATACCCGAACTCGAGATTCTTTACTTTTCCAAAATAATTTTTTTATAACAAATTTTATCGTAACAAATATAACCATCCTTCTCATGGCCAAGCCCACTCGAAGCCTTTTTTCTCGTGAACTCGAAAAAAGATATTAGCATATGGTAACAGCTCCACTATATAATTATCCGACCATGAATGAACAAAGTGAAATGAATTGTCAGGACAGATAGCATATACTTCTTTGCCGATAATGAACAAACGAAGTGTAGTGAATTGGCGGGATATCAACAAATAGAAGATAATTTTGAGTTGGGTCTAAGAAATAGAGCGTTTCTATCTGAGCTAAATTCTAAAGAGCTGAAAGATAATGAGCTAAAAAGATTAACAATGTTCTCAACAGTAGATAGTCTCGATTCTACACCCTTATATATCGAAACAACTTCTTTATCTTTTAAGCGTAGACTTAAATCAACAAAAAATGAATCCAGTTTTAAATATCAATATCAAATTAAATCTAATAGGTCTAAATCCCTAAATTCGATATAATCGCATAATCTCTGAAAATACTACAATACGTTAAATCACTTAATCGTTAAATATAGTTTATACGGAGAACTATCCAGTTTTAGACGAGACTGAATGGAAAGATTATTGTCAATTACCAGAAATTCATAGTAAAGAAACTCCATCTGATTGGATGAAACGGATTTGGGATAGGTTAATGGATTATAAAAATAGAGGTCGCCTGGCTGGTAGTATGAAGCGATATATTATTGCTAATAAAATGAAATATTTATGGGAAGGCGATCTTGGCCATGCTGTAGGTATAAACATAGCGATATGTTATTCTTGCAATAAACTTGTTTATTCTAATATAGGATGTAAATATGAAATTTGTCATTTTATGGATAAACACTGGAGTACAAATTGTACAGGAAATGCTTATTGCGATATTAGCTTCAGAGATTATATAGAGTTTAAAAATAAACTGAAGTCTGGACTTACTAACTCTTTTGATGAAAAGCAAGCGATTCGTCGTTATAAATTGTGGACGCAGAATGCTATTAGAAGAGTTAAACATGCAAGAGAAATCGGTAGAAAAATCCGTGCAGTAAATATCATAGCACAAAAATGGCTTGAATATATGTATCGCCCCGATGGACTCTGTGCTTCAGAACTTGCTTTGCATTACCAATTATTATGGGCTGTTCGTGAAGAGATGCGACAAACTAACAATGTATAAACTATATCTAACTATTTAACATATTATTTATTAATGTATAACTTATTCAATGTAATTTATCTATTTTTTCTTGATATACGTTTCATAATTTTCATAAAAGATTCCAATTTTTTCTGTACTGTAAAATACAATATTAGTTTCTCGATACTATATATCATGAAATTCAATAAAGCATATTCAGGTCTGATCAATAAATTACCACCTTCCTTAATTAATGAGGCTTGGAAACGCTTAATATCTCGTAAAAAAAGTCCAATGACTGCAGAGAAAGCTAGTGCAGTGAACCCATTAGTCGAATCATTTTTAAGACATGAAGTTAATAGATATCAGAAAAAATTAAAATACCAACGCAAAAGTTTACCTTTATTTAAAAATTTCTTAAATGATACATATGCCCGATCGAGAAACGCAAACCCAAGATACTGACCCAATTTATGATCAGACACATAAGTGTCCTTGCTTCGCATGTGAGGGAGAGATCAATTGTCGCGTTAAGAAAGAGTTAGATAGTTTATCCCTACAATTGCTTGAATTCAACGAAAAAACTTTTGACCCTTTTATACAAGAAATCACTAAACGGCTTGAGGAGCGGGTTAATGCTAATAATAAATTGCGCAGTGAAATCAATCAACAGAAATTAAAATTGCAAAAAACGGAAAAATTACTTGCAGGTCTGAAGTCCCAATCTATTCATCCAATTTCAGAGGGGAATTCCAACCAAAACGTACACTTAAAGGATCGTCCACCGCTTTAGTAAAATCGAATACTACAAAATCTCGATCTCGCAAATGTTTATCAATAATCTTAGATGCTTTTTTTTTTCTGTATATAAATAACTCCCAAAATCAAATAGATCCATTAATAAGTATAGTCATAATCTCTCGATGCTAGTAGCGTATCATGACAACTCCCACAGACCATCCAAGAATATTCAAGATTCAAAGATGCTGATTGATTATAGTTCTTTTTCCCATGAGCAGTGATTCGATAATTCGGGTATTTTTTTATCAAATCTCCTATACTCACATTCTCATTCTTTGCCACATAGGCTTTATGAATGCCATCTACCATAACTTTTATCGCATTCTTATCATATGTATTAGAAGGCTCCAGTTCAAGAGTAATGATATCTGGTTTCTTAAACTTATGGCCACCACGAAATCTCATCCCTACAACCATAAAGGAATTAGTAACAATGCGATCTGTATACAATAGTGGCGATAATTCCTTACAACTATAACAAATAGGTGCTTTAGCACTAACTCCGTTACTAGACATGATTAAAAACTATTATATTTTTGTATACGAATAATATCCAAGTTCAAATAGATAATCCTATTACCTGTTCCATATATCTCGCAACTGACCACTTTTTTTACCTATACCCAATTCGCGTCTCAATATCACAAACCATATAACAGCAATAATCAATAAGGTAAGTAACATATATGCAGATAGTGGTGACATTAAACTACTTGCCATAATAGGAAGAGGTAGAGCCTCGAGACTAGATCTCATCGCTCCTATCCCTTCTATTGGAATCTGAGGATGTGATTCAATCAAAGAGGGAGTATTATGTGTCTTGATACTAGCTTCGCTATTTTCCCGTTGTGCAAGATATGAAGTCACACTCTTGGGTATACTTAATGGCATATCAGAGCTTATATGTATATCATCTGAGGATATATCAGTCTTTGAAAACTCAGGTGTAGAGCTAACTACTTCTTCATGAACTGAAGTATCAATTTTTGGTAATTCGGGTATATGATTAATATCGATTTTATTCTCTTCCATATTTTTTTTTACGTACAAATATTGACTGAGATTATTATCCGCAGAAATATTACTAGAATTTGATATAGAACTTTGTTCTTCGCTTTGTGTATTTTTTTCGTCATCTCCACCAATTATAGGTTTTGATAATAACTCTATCTGATTAGATGAAATTGGGGTCATGACTTTCGATTTCTGTTGATCCAATTCATTTATTTTGGAGTTGAGAATCAAATTCTTTTTTTGACACGTCTTCGCAAGCTGAAAATAATTTCTCCTCTAATAACTTTATTTTAGATTGGAGAGAATTTGCTTCTTCCATTTTTGCATAATACTTAGTTCGATATCCTGTAAGAGAAAGTTCTTTAAGAGAATCCTGAGATATAAGGCTCGTATTTTTGTTTTGCAACTCTATGATTTCTTTTTTAAACCGTTTAATTTCTTTTTTAAGCTGTTTGATTTCTTTTTTGAATTGTTTTATATTCAAGTCTCCTTTATTTTTGGCATTGATGAGTTGATCTATTTCTTCTTGGAAGCTTAAAATTTTATCATTCTTTTTTTCTAGCTCCTTATTAAGCATATCAGATCGCGCTTCTGCAAGAACTTTAGCATTTCTAAATTCAGAACATTTATTAGCGAAAAATTCAGTTTCAACAAGCAACTCATTGCATTGAGATTCAAGTTCACGTTCTCTACTATCTAATTTATATCCATACCCTTGGAATTTTTTTGCATTGGTAGGTTCACTATACAAGGTATGTACTGATAGGACCCCGAAATATTATAATAAATGTCATAAAAGATCTGCAAGATTTTGGTTCAAAATATGCAACTATTTTTTATATTAACTCTATGCAAAATTTTTATGAGATATCTAAAATATAGTAAAAAATATGCAAATAAAATTATGACTTATAATTAAAGTAATAAATATTTTGCAGTGGCTCATAGTTATAGTATCAAATCGCTGCATCAAGTTTTATAGTTATAAGATGCATCAAAGAACAAATTAATTACACCGTGAAGCGATTGTGTAACTTTATTTTTAAAGATTTACACATAAAATTCTGTTTTAGACTTCTCTCACAATTTGTGGAACAGGGAGCGATTTTTCACAAAG
>PQFF01000264.1:297426-348941 GCA_003547095.1 Diversispora epigaea | reverse complement strand
TAAACAAGAAAGAAGAGTAATTATATAGTTTTAAAGGAGTTTATAGAGTTGTAAATAGATAATATTTCGTTTATTTTATTAGTTTAGATAATTTTTAAATATTTAAAGGTATCAATTATTATTTTTTGATTATTTTTAGAACTATTTTTAGTGAAATCGGGTGGCGCAGTACCGTTAGACAAAAAAAGAATAATATTTTAATAAAATAATTAATAAATAAAAATAAAAAACTATAAAATTGTATTTCTATTTCACAAAATTAATTATTAATTAAATAAATATATAAATAATATAAATTATTTAATTAAATAACAAATATCAATAAATAATAAAATTTTAAGTTAAATATATATTTTAAAAAAAATAAATTGAACGAATAATCTGCGGATTGAACAAATAATCCGTGGATTGAACAGATAATCCTCGGATTGGACGGATTAAACGGATTATCCACGGATTAAATAGATGATCCGCGGATTGAACGGATTATCCGTGGATTGAACGGATAATCCACAGATTGATTAAATTGACTCCATAACGGATTACGGATTAAATTTTTGATGGTGATATGGATGACGGATTACACGGATTAATCCGGATCATACCACTAGACCTCTGCCTCTATTGGTACCTCTCACTCTTGTATTTTGAAGAAGTTCTTCTTGAATATCATTATTTTCATCATTTTCTAATTCATTTTCTTCATAATTTTCATAATTATTATGAGCTAATTTTGCAATATACAAAGTATCATTATTTTCTTCATCAAAAGTTGAAGTTTCCATTATAAAAAGTAGTAAAAAAATGAATTTATATTAAAAAAAATTAAAAAAATTATCAAAAATGTCGTATGTGCGAAAAAATACAAAAAATACTTTAAAAATTTTTTTCAAAATTTTTTCGGTTTAGTTCTGACTAAACAATTAGTTAAAAATGGTAATCAGGTGTTAATCATTATCCATACAAAGTGGCAAAATGATTGGCTGAAATTAGAAAAAGTTATTAAATGATTTACATTAATTTTTATAAAATGCAGGCAAGTTTGCCTGCAAAACAGTTTAAGGGATAAATATTTATAAAAAAATATTATTTCTATTCGTGTACAATATATTAAAAAAGAAAAATTTTTATTAAAAACAAACTACAATATTATTATTAAAACTCAATAAATTTATTTTCTAGATTGTAATCAAATAAATAATAAAAATAACAAAAATAAATATTATTATTTAAAAAATAATATATAAAAATTTATAAACGAAATACTAAAAATACTTATCTATTTTCGACAATACAAATGAATATTTGAATTTGCAAGATGCTCAATAGTAAGTATTTAATATTTGAAATTCTTTATATCATATTTTTTATTGATAATAATTTTTATATAGTTCAGTAGATAAAAATTTTCCATTACCAAAAGGATGGGCACTAAAAGAAAAACAAACTTTTGGAGAAAAAGATACTGGAAAAAGAATGACAAAAAAGTAAAAAGTTTGTTAGAATGATTTTTTTTAAATGATAATTTAAATTCTCAAGACAAATTTACTGTGCAAGAAATGTGAAATGAATTATTAAAATATGTGGAGTCCAATGAAATTGAAGAACAAGATGTGTTGAAAGTTACTACAATACAAGGTTGGATAAGTAGATATGCAATAGCATTTAAGGAGCAAGTCACAGAGGCAACACTTAATAGATAAAATAAAAATAAATAAAACTCAGGAATTTTTTTTTATTATTATTGTCTAATTTTTGCTTATTTTATTTTATTGTAATAAAAAATTTGCAAAATTTGAATTTATAAAGGTAAATTTAAAATGTAATTGACTAATTTTAGGGTAAAATAGCACTTTCTTCCAAAGTAAATGGACGGAACTTCCTATATTAAAGATACTGAAATTTTTTTTATAGCCAATTCACATTTATAAAATTTATTGGTTCAATTCTTAGGCCATAAGTTTAAACTGTATGATAGCTATCACAGATACAAAAAAAGAAATTTTATCATCTATTATAAAGATCTGCATCAAAGTGTACTGAGGTAGTATGGGGAATATGAGAATCATAGGGATGATAGAGGATAATAGGTGTTACTATTTGGATGAGTGTCATCTATTATTCAGGATAACTGTTTATTTATCCTGGTACAAAAACATTTTTTTATGGATGACAGAGGATGATAGTAAACAAGAAGAAGGTTTATAAAAATAGCTGCGGTGGAGAAGAAAAACAAGAGATTCCTTTTTTACAGAAACATTTTTATTCATTTTATACAAAAGATTCTAATAATTTCCTACAATTTTAATTAATAATAATAATAATAAAAGTAGTTCTGAAATAATTTTCTTTTCCTTTTTTTTTGTAATAAATTTTTTTTTTTGATTTTGATTAATAATAAAATAATAAATAATCCTTTCGCAATAGTTAATTCTAATAATAAGTGATTCAATAGTGACCTAATAATTCTAAAAATATTTCTTGTAATAAAATAAACTCTTGCATGACAAAAGTGATAAGATACGCCAAGCAGTAATATATTGCTTTTGTTATATCTGATATTCAACTTTAAATATAATAAACTATTCTTTTATTCCTTGGCAAGTTACAGTGGGGTATCAAAAATCATGGGACAAATAAAAATTAATAAAAAAATCATTAAAATTAAAATGCTAATTGTGACACAACGGGTGATCTAAACTGGACAAACTTTTTTTATTAGATTCCCCTAAACTGGGGCTATCATATGATATATTTTGTGTTAAAATTGCATATCTATACATAGAGAAATTACACTTCAAACAAAATTGATAAAAAATAAAAAATTTAATCTTTAAACGTTACTCATACCGGATTTGATGAAATTTAAAGATAGATATCAACTATCTTATATAAATTGTAGCCAAGAGTAATATCTATAATTTTAATTAGAAAAATATTTCATAGTATCTAGTGAAAATTTTGACTTTAATTAGACGTGAATAAAAATGGCCAAAATTTATTAAAAATTCTAAAAAATAAAAAAAAATCTGAAAATAATTGTCTATTGTTTTTACATATGAAAGTTTTTTTTAATAAAGTACTAATAAAAATGATACTAAGTAACATTAAAGATGAGAATATAGAGCATAATATGTGAAGTATTTAGACATATTTAATAATTGAATTCTAGAGAATAATTTTTGAACGTCCGGTGTTTAACTGTTGATATTAAATTCAATTCGTAAGAAAAAATTCTAAAAATTTCACAAAAGATGTTACTTATTCTTGGCTATAAGATTAATTATTGATACACTTAATAGTTTATTAGTAGAAAATAAACTTTTATATGTAGTAACATTTGACAATTATTTTTTAATTTTTTTTAAAGATAAAAGGATCGACATTGATTTTTTTAAAAATTGGAAAATAATTATCAAAAGCTTCTACATATAAAAGTTTTTATTTATTTAAATAATAATAAAAATGATACTAAGTAACATTAAAGACAAAGGAATATTACATCTTGTATAAAGTATTCAGATTTTATCAATAAAAAGTGAGCTAATAATGATGGTTAAATTTCAGAGAATAATTTTTGAATATTCAGCATCTGAAAATTTTTTATATTGGAGGTTATTGTAATAATTTTGTTTTCAAAGGTTATTGAAGGTTATTGGACCAATAACCTTCGCAAATATTATGTTTATTATGATAAAATGAAGGTTATTGAAGGTTATCAATATTAATAACCTCTGGAATATTACGTTTTATTAATAAAAATGAAGGTTTTCGGTATCAATAACCTTTGTAAATATTACGTTTATGTTGGAGGTATTTGAAAGTTATCAGAGTGAAGAACTTCAAAGGCTTACATTTAAAAAAATTTACTGATGCAGTTTTCAGTCATTAATATTAAATTTAATTTGCAAAAAAAATTCTAAAAACTTTACAAACAATTCTTCCTAATTATAGCTATAAGATTAATTAGTAACATATTTGATAGTTTATTAGTAAATAATAAACTTTTATATGTAGAAGCTTTTGATAATTATTTTCCGATTTTTAAAAAAATCAATGTCGATCATTTTATCTTTAATATTTTTTTAAAAAAAATTAAAAAATAATTGTCAAACGTTACTATATATAAAAGTTTATTTTCTACTAATAAACTATTAAGTATATCAATAATTAATCTTATAGCCAAGAATAAGTAACATCTTTTGTGAAATTTTTAGAATTTTTTCTTGCGAATTGAATTTAATATCAANCAAATATTATGTTTATTATGATAAAATGAAGGTTATTGAAGGTTATCAATATTAATAACCTCTGGAATATTACGTTTTATTAATAAAAATGAAGGTTTTCGGTATCAATAACCTTTGTAAATATTACGTTTATGTTGGAGGTATTTGAAAGTTATCAGAGTGAAGAACTTCAAAGGCTTACATTTAAAAAAATTTACTGATGCAGTTTTCAGTCATTAATATTAAATTTAATTTGCAAAAAAAATTCTAAAAACTTTACAAACAATTCTTCCTAATTATAGCTATAAGATTAATTAGTAACATATTTGATAGTTTATTAGTAAATAATAAACTTTTATATGTAGAAGCTTTTGATAATTATTTTCCGATTTTTAAAAAAATCAATGTCGATCATTTTATCTTTAATATTTTTTTAAAAAAAATTAAAAAATAATTGTCAAACGTTACTATATATAAAAGTTTATTTTCTACTAATAAACTATTAAGTATATCAATAATTAATCTTATAGCCAAGAATAAGTAACATCTTTTGTGAAATTTTTAGAATTTTTTCTTGCGAATTGAATTTAATATCAACGGTTAAACACCAGACGTTCAAAAATTATTCTCTAAAATTCAATTATTATTTATTCGCTCAATTTGAATTAAGAATGTCTAAATACTTTACATATTATGCTCTATATTCTCAACTTTAATGTTACTTAGTATCACTTTTATTAGTACTTTATTTAAAAAAACTTTCATATGTAAAAACAATAGACAATTATTTTTAGAATTTTTTTTATTTTTTAGAATTTTTAATAAATTTTGGCCATTTTTATTCACGTCTAATTAAAGTCAAAATTTTCACTAGATACCATAAAATATGCTTCTAATTAAAATTATAGATATTATTCTTGGCTACAATCTCATATAAGATAGTTGGCATCTATCTTTAAATTTCATCAAATTCGGTATGGGTAATGTTCAAAGATTAAATTTTTTATTTTTTATCAATTTTATTTGAAACGTAATTTCTCTATGTATAGATATGTAATTTTAACACAAAATATATCATATGATAGCCCTGGTTTAGGAGAATCTAATAAAAAAAGTTTGTCCAGTTTAGATCACCCGTTGTGTCACAATTAGCATTTTAATTTTAATGATTTTTTTATTAATTTTTATTTGCCCCATGACTTTTGATACTCCACTGTACGTTAAAAAGTCTACAATAGTTTTGGTAGTGTGCAAGTGTTAGTAAAGATACTTTTACTCCACTTAATCATCATACCTTCAGATTTTACACGAGATTGCATTGTTTGAGAGTGTTTATAAGCAGGTTTAGATTGACTGATTGCCTGGTCTTACTGTATTTCATGATATTGCGCACCAGAGAAAGTGTGCTAGTGATACATTGAATTGTTGTGTGATTATCTTGAGTTTATTGAGACTGATTGGTTTAACTTTCCCTATTGTTCTGCGCAGACCGCGACAGTACTAATAGATTTTGTACCACTGAGTGCCGGATCAGTAATTTATTTTCATCAAACAAAAGTCACATGTTTTCCAAATCACATTACAAATTTTTATTGGCTAAAAATGATTATTGATCACATAAGATCAGTTGTTTTGTTACATTACAGCTGAAATTTGAGGATCAGGCATGTGATATTTGTTAATTTGTATTTAATTAACATTATCACACTAATTTGAAAAGAGCAATAATTTTATTATTGTTTTTGTTATTTTTTTCCATTTCTGTATAGAGTTATTCCAATTTAATTAATTTAATTAATTTATTTTTTATTATTGTTTTTTTTATTAAATAAATTAATACCAATTTAGTAAAATAAGAAAATGAATTCTAACTTGGCAACGTGTATAAATAATCATAATGCAGTTAACCTGAAAAAAAATATAACAGGATTTTTTTTTTTTATATTAAAAAGTCAAAATATCAAACTTTGTAAAATTTAATTGAATGAAAATAAGAAAAAATGAATTATGTTAGTTGCAAACTTAGAAATACATATGAATGAACATTTCATCCCAATAAACATCAATATATTCATCAAACTCTTCAATCCTTCCTAAAGAACAAAACCCTGAGTACTTTATTTTAAACTTTTTCGCAAATATTAGAATTATTTTTTCTCAACTTTTCCTGATATTAACCCTTCTTTTAATTGAAATCTCAACTGTTACTATCCCTTAATCTGTAGACGTAGGCATATTTGCCTGCTTAATATAATAAAATATTGAAAGCTACAGTTTAAGGAATAGGAGCACTGGTTGGAAAATTATCGAAGTAATCAAAGCTGTTAAAATTCCTTAAATGGGACCTGATAATTTCACTTTGAATTGACATTTGAGCCTGAGGCTTTTTCAATGCCCACAAGGTTTTCTTTTATTGATGTCTTTCTTCTGCCTCGATTTAAAAAGGATTCAGGCACACTGCATGTCTGAAGAGGACCCCCGGGCAAAGGGTAAATTTAGACATGACATGTCCTGATGAAACCATCTGTATGGATTTTGAAATCAACCCTTCTTACAGAGAAAAAATGGACAAATTTCTCAGGCATTTTAGCAATGGTCATGGAGATGGCATTTTCTGCAAAATTTATGAAATCAATAGTCTCAGCAATGTAAAAGCAACACTTTCGATCAACATCCTATGATATTATCCAAAATCCAACTAAGGTTCGAAGTATCAGCATCACTAGGGGAATTCAGTTTGGGACCAGGTATAATACCATACCAACAACTACTCTAGTATCGTAGTATTAAGAACAGTCAGAAGCCAAAGTGTGTTCAGAGACTATTTCTAAAATCGTATTGTTCGTTATGGCCTACCTTGACAGTAGATTTCTTTAACTTAATTTCTTTGGTTTTTTTTTCTTTGTTTCCATTTTTCTCCCATTTTTTACACAAGGCAAACAATGACTGTAGTTTGGATTTTAAATAAAATGGCTTATTCAAAATTTGTATGCAACGACCAAAAGCAATACAATATTGTATCTACTACTTAAAGGAACAGGAGAGACAAAAAGAAACATGATACTCTAATTAATAAAATAATATAAATCCAATTATATTGGTGTGTGTTTTGAATCACCTTTTATCGATTTTTATTTCTTTTTTTTTATTTCTTTCAATGATTCTATGTGTTCATGTGATAAGAATAAATTATATAATGTATAAAGAATTATAAATTTTATTGATAAAAATGAATTAAAATTAATAAATTTTGTTAAAAATTTTTGTAAAATATTATTTAAAGAATTTTTGGAAATGTTAACATTTTCAAAAATTCCCATAGGTCCCGTAATGTTATGGAAATTTAAAATGCCTATTAAAATTTACTAATGTATCATAATTAATATGAATAATCAATATCTTGCTTACCCATTTTTCTTGATTCATCTTCTTCATCATTTATCATGTTGTACATGGTAATTTCATTGACATAAGAGAGAATATTCAACTGTGAAAAATGAAAAAAAAATGATAAGATGGAAAAATTTAAAGACATAAATATAATAAATTTTTTATACTTTTTATTATTAAAGATATTGTTGCTGATAAGAATATTTTTAGAAGACCAGTAAAATACACAAAGAAATGGTCTAAATTGCATCCATAATTGGGTGCAAAGCATATTTCCAAGGATTTTTGTTCAGTTTTTCTCTAGTTATGGATATTCAATCTTGCTCATGAATTGGAAGTCCAATATAGATTATCATTTATATCTAGAGTACTAGATCTTTAATAGGTAGCAATTTGATGTTTCAATTAATATCGATAATAAAAAAAAGGGAATATTTTCAATGGGAAAGTATGTGGCGTGGAAAGCCTGCCAAGTGGAACAAGAAATAGAAATCACAATTTACATTATGCTAGCACGGAAAGTATAATTAGGCCCACCATATTTCATCATTAGTAAGATATCCTATACTTAATCAAACTTTACAAGAAATTGGTTCATTTAGATAATGAATATGAAAATGTATTGGAACAGCTTGGAAGTGATGGAACAGGAAAAAAGTATATACATGTTGGAGCTACTGTAATAGAAAAAATACTAAAGAATAAAGTCAATAACAAATAATACAATAAAATAATTTTTTATATTCAAATATATTAATAAGAAAAGAAAGTTACTTTTTTTTTTATATAAAGCACTTATGTATAAAATAATTTAGAATATCCAATATGACTAATACTATTAAAGAAACTTTCTGGGTACTTAAATTAACAGGATATTTATATAATCTTGAAGTTTATGATAAAAAAAAAATTACGAAAATTGGAAGCTTTGACAAAAAAATTAAATAAAATCAAAAGTTACTGTGAACAAAGAATCATTATACAAAAATTAATTATTAATTAGAAGCTTGACAAACAAAATTAAAAAAAATTATTAAAAGGAGTCCATGTCATAATGAGTAAATGTGCACCTTCGCCACCGCCGTAATCCTTTGATGATCAATACAATTATAAATGATAAATAAAAAAATTTTATACATGTGAGCCATATTATAATAGGTAAAGGCTGCATTAAAGCTCCTAACCGTTCGGTTTGAACTGAATCCGAACGGCTGGTTCTGGTTCCGGCTCGGTTTAGGTTCATTAAAATCCAAACCGGAAGATCTCCGTTCGGTTCAGTTCAGTTTCGGATTCTTTAGCCAAACTGAACGGAAAAACTGAAACCAAACCGAAATATTTTTGATTTATAGTTTTTTTTTTTGTTACACCATTTTTTATTTTTGTTGCCATTTTATTGTTGTTTTTTTTGTCACTGCGCCGTTTCTATCCTGAACATTAATAAGTAAATATATTTTTAATTTGATTTGATTTGATTTGATTTGGTTTGATTTGATTTGATTTAATTTGATTTAATTTAATTTATTTAATTTAATTAATTTGATTAACAAATTCTACTTTATATACTGTATTTTATATTTTATATTATTTTATAAATAAATAGATGAATAATCTTATTCAAATATACATGAAAATATGTAAATTTTTATAATATTTTGAAACAAAAATAAAAATTATTGTTTATTACATAAAATTAAATTTTAATTTTACAAGGATTGCTCTTGTAACAGTGGTGTATTCATTTTATAATTAATTAATTATGCATTTTTATTACAAATTTATTATTTATAATAATTAAGCAAAAACTCTGACAAAAAAAACCTTTTGAACCATTTTGAANTCCGGCTCGGTTTAGGTTCATTAAAATCCAAACCGGAAGATCTCCGTTCGGTTCAGTTCAGTTTCGGATTCTTTAGCCAAACTGAACGGAAAAACTGAAACCAAACCGAAATATTTTTGATTTATAGTTTTTTTTTTTGTTACACCATTTTTTATTTTTGTTGCCATTTTATTGTTGTTTTTTTTGTCACTGCGCCGTTTCTATCCTGAACATTAATAAGTAAATATATTTTTAATTTGATTTGATTTGATTTGATTTGGTTTGATTTGATTTGATTTAATTTGATTTAATTTAATTTATTTAATTTAATTAATTTGATTAACAAATTCTACTTTATATACTGTATTTTATATTTTATATTATTTTATAAATAAATAGATGAATAATCTTATTCAAATATACATGAAAATATGTAAATTTTTATAATATTTTGAAACAAAAATAAAAATTATTGTTTATTACATAAAATTAAATTTTAATTTTACAAGGATTGCTCTTGTAACAGTGGTGTATTCATTTTATAATTAATTAATTATGCATTTTTATTACAAATTTATTATTTATAATAATTAAGCAAAAACTCTGACAAAAAAAACCTTTTGAACCATTTTGAACTGGTTCAAACCGGTTCAGTTTCAGTTCAGTTTCGGATTGATATTTTTAATTTCAGTTCCAAACCGAACCAGTTCTTAAATTTTGGTTCAGTTTCAGATCAATTTTAGAACTGAACCGAACGGTTACATTAGGAGCTTTAGGCTGCATCATACTTAAACGTTGTAAGATACATCTTCACCGTAATCTTTTGTTCACATTTGTGTATTTAAACTCATTTATAGCGAAATTAATTGATCATTAAGTAGTAAAATTATTGTTTTTTATCAAATCATAAAAAATTCGTTATGTAAAATTGATTGTTTATTAGATGAAAATATGGTATAAAATATTAAAGTTAATAAATAATAAATATTGTGACTACAAATTCTATCACATGGTAAAAAGCAAAGATTGATCACGATGACAACACATTATAACTGATTTGAACTTCTTGTTACAATGCCAATATATTGAAGCGTCCACACTAACGTAAGAACCATATGGCGGTAACGAACTCGGATTATATGACCAGGTTGATGTGAATGGATTGACTTGTTTTGTATCACTTTTATCGCATTGATGGTCATTAAGAAATACAGGATCCTTTAAAATTTTATTACCGCCTGTATCCCCGTATAAACTTCAGCTAAAGGAAATGTGGCCGAGTGCATCTACAAAATTATCAGGGATCGAAACCGTAAGAGTGAATTGAGAATTTGGTAACCAAGTGACATTTGTAATGGAAGGAATAGCTATGTAAAACAAAAAAAAATCATTAATTTTTTACTCGTAGAGTTGTTAAACAATAAAAAATTAAAACTGTTTTAAAATTAACATACGTTCACCGCAATCTTTACTTCCAGAAGGATGGCATCCGTGAGTTTTTTCAACATGTGTAAGAAAAAATACAAGTAAAGTAAATAAAATAATAAAGTATTTCTGATTCATGATGAAATTATAATCGTTATAAAATTCTAATTGTTATGATTACATTTGAATTGTAATGTGTGCTGTTATTATACAACTACCGAAGAGAGTGGACTTATTTATATCGTTTGCTTAAGAAAATCTTTCTTATAAAAGGTAAGACAATCCATCTTGCTAAAGATGACAATTTAAATTTATTAATTATTATACATGTCAAAAAAGCAGCAATTTCCCAGGTTCTTTATTCAAAAAGAAATTATAATAATAGGTTTTATTATTACAATTTTCTTTTTTGAATTTCGATGCCTATTCTCATATAGGCTGCATAAAATATCAGAAAGTAATCTATTAAAATAATTTATTCATATATAAATAACTATCTAAAAAAAGAACGAACTATAACTGATTTCTTTAATTAATCAAAGATTTTTTCTATTGTATACACACAAAAATGGCTGGTCAACAAAACACAAACCTTTCATTATCTTAATTATCTTAATTATGTACATTTATACCATATCTAATTTATTAATTTTTAAATATTAGATAAATAAAATAAAATTACTTAATTATACCTTAAGACAAATATGCATAAATATTAATGCTACCCTGTGCAAATCGACTACAGATTCGAATTTAACGTGATGTCAAACTTAATAATCCATAACTTGAAAAAAATACTATTAAAACAGAACAGTAGTCTTTCGAAGTGTGCCATTGTCCAAGAAGAGGTCTCATATTTGACCATTTTTCACGACATTTAATTAGACGACATGAAATAGATTCACCAGCAGAAAATAATTAATTTTCTAATGGATAGGTGAGGTGAAATCCAATACATCCTATAGAATAGAATAGTACGTATAGTATTATAAATTAGTTGATCATTTATTCCTAATATATTCATTTTTTCTGAATTCACGAATTAAATGTTCTACAGGATTAGATTTTTTCTTTTTTTTTTCATGACGAGATCTGTAATAATTGTCGAAAATCGAATATCAATAATTAGCTATCAATTTTAGTTACATTAAAGTTAATTCGCGGTTTGCGTAAAAACCGGTCAAATTTATTTTAGGAAAAAGGGCGATATTTCCGATTTACATAACACTAGTCGAAATGGTCCAATTCGGCTAAAATTCAGCTGTGTGATTTTCAGCCGAAATATAACCGAAAGTTGACCGAAATTTTTCTTTTTTTTTTTGCCGATTGTTATGCCGATTGGCAGCCAATCGGCAAAAATTCGGTAATAAAAATTTTGATAGAAATTAGAAAGAAATATTCAAAAATCGGAAAGAAAACGGTAAGTAAATTTATTCAAAATTCTGATAGAAATCAGAAAGAAATATTCAAAATCCGGTAAATAAACTTGGTCAAAATTCTGATAGAAATCAGAAAGAAATATTCAAAATCCGGTAAGTAAATTTATTCAAAATTCTGATAGAAATCAGAAAGAAATATTCAAAATCCGGTAAATAAACTTGGTCAAAATTCTGATAGAAATCAGAAAGAAATATTCAAAATCCGGTAAATAAACTTGGTCAAAATTCTGATAGAAATCAGAAAGAAATATTCAAAATCCGGTAAATAAACTTGGTCAAAATTCTGATAGAAATCAGAAAGAAATATTCAAAATCCGGTAAATAAACTTGGTCAAAATTCTGATAGAAATCAGAAAGAAATATTCAAAATCCGGTAAATAAACTTGGTCAAAATTCTGATAGAAATCAGAAAGAAATATTCAAAATCCGGTAAATAAACTTGGTCAAAATTCTGATAGAAATCAGAAAGAAATATTCAAAATCCGGTAAATAAACTTGGTCAAAATTCTGATAGAAATCAGAAAGAAATATTCAAAATCCGGTAAATAAACTTGGTCAAAATTCTGATAGAAATCAGAAAGAAATATTCAAAATCCGGTAAGTAAATTTATTCAAAATTCTGATAGAAATTAGAAAGAAATATTCAAGAATTGTTCAAAATCCGGTAAGTAAATTTATTCAAAATTCTGATAGAAATCAGAAAGAAATATTCAAAATTTGGTAAGTAAATTTATTCAAAATTCTGATAGAAATCAGAAAGAAATAATCAAAATCCGGTAAGTAAATTTATTCAAAATTCTGATAGAAATCAGAAAGAAATATTCAAAATCCGTTAAGTAAATTTATTCAAAATTCTGATAGAAATCAGAAAGAAATATTCAAAATCTGGTAAATAAACTTGGTCAAAATTCTAATAGAAATCAGAAAGAAATATTCAAACTTCGGAAAGAAAACGGTAAGTAAACTTGGTCAAAATTCTAATAGAAATTAGAAAAAAATATTCAAAATTCGGAAAGTAAACTTGGTTAAAATTTTAATAGAAATCAGAAACAAATATTCAAAATTCGGAAAGTAAACTTGGTCAAAATTCTGATAGAAATCAGAAAAAAATATTCAAGAATTGGTCAAAATCCAGTAAGTAAACGAAAATGGCTAATGTTCTTTATTAAATAATCTAAAAATAATCATTAAAAATAATAAAAATAATATTAAAATATTCTAAAATATATTAATAAATGTCTATATATTATATACTTATTATTGTTCGGCCGAAATTTTTGAACTAGAAATACTAACAAAACTCGGCTCATCTTCCCCCTCCGTTTGCACGAATTCAGTGTTATAAACGACATCTTCTTGTTCATTACATGCCCAGTTAGGGGCTTTCGCCGGAGGGGGAAATCGTACCGCTGAATTTCATCGGAATAATTTCGTTTCCATTGTAATTGAGTAGTAGTACTTGAAGCCGATTGGGGATCAAGTACATTTCTAAGCAAGTGTTTTAGCTAAATATTACGCGAAAATAGATTAAAAAAAAAATAAGTATCAAGAAAATTTCAATAATAAATTGATAATAAATTAATAATAATTGTTAAAGAATAAAAGTATTTCGGAAATAAATCAGAAATTGGTTTTTTTGCATATAATATTAAAAAAAAGAGAGAAAAAATAAATATCAGTAATATTTCGGTAATAAATTGAAAGAAAAAAATAAATATCAGTAATAAATCATTAATAAATCGGTAATAAATAAAAGAATATAATTTTTTATATATAATATTAAAAAAAAGAAAGAAAAAATAAGTATTAGTAATATTTCGGTAATAAATTGAAAGAGAAAAAAAATAAAATCATTAATAAATCGATAATAAATTGATAATAAATGGATAATAAATAAAAGAATATAATTTTTTGCATATAATATTAAAAAAAAAGAGAAAAAAAATAAGTATTAGTAATATTTCAGTAATAAATTAAAAGAGAAAAAAATAAAATTATTAATAAATCTATAAATCGGTAATAAATAAAAGAATATAATTTTTTGTATATAATATTAAAAAAAAGAAAGAAAAAATAAGTATTAGTATTATTTCAGTAATAAATTAAAATCAGTAATAAATCGATAATAAATCGATAATAAATCAGTAATAAATAAAAGGATATATAATATTAAAGAAAAAAAAAAAGAGAAAAAATAAGTATTAGTAATATTTCGGTAATAAATTGAAAGAGAAGAAATAAATATCAGTAATAAATCGGTAATAAATCGATAATAAATCGATAATAAATCAGTAATAAATAAAAGGATATATAATATTAAAAAAAAAGAGAAAAAATAAGTATTAGTACTATTTCGGTAATAAATTGAAAGAGAAAAAAAATAAAAGCATTAATAAATCGATAATAAATTGATAATAAATGGATAATAAATAAAAGCATATAATTTTTTGCATATAATATTAAAAAAAAGAGAGAAAAAATAAGTATTAGTAATATTTCGGTAATAAATTGAAAAAGAAGAAATAAATATCAGTAATAAATCGATAATAAATCGATAATAAATCAGTAATAAATAAAAGGATATATAATATTAAAAAAAAAGAGAAAAAATAAGTATTAGTACTATTTCGGTAATAAATTGAAAGAGAAAAAAAATAAAAGCATTAATAAATCGATAATAAATTGATAATAAATGGATAATAAATAAAAGCATATAATTTTTTGCATATAATATTAAAAAAAAGAGAGAAAAAATAAGTATTAGTAATATTTCGGTAATAAATTGAAAAAGAAGAAATAAATATCAGTAATAAATCGATAATAAATCGATAATAAATCAGTAATAAATAAAAGGATATATAATATTAAAAAAAAAGAGAAAAAATAAGTATTAGTACTATTTCGGTAATAAATTGAAAGAGAAAAAAAATAAAAGCATTAATAAATCGATAATAAATTGATAATAAATGGATAATAAATAAAAGCATATAATTTTTTGCATATAATATTAAAAAAAAGAGAGAAAAAATAAGTATTAGTAATATTTCGGTAATAAATTGAAAAAGAAGAAATAAATATCAGTAATAAATCGATAATAAATCGATAATAAATCAGTAATAAATAAAAGGATATATAATATTAAAAAAAAAGAGAAAAAATAAGTATTAGTACTATTTCGGTAATAAATTGAAAGAGAAAAAAAATAAAAGCATTAATAAATCGATAATAAATTGATAATAAATGGATAATAAATAAAAGCATATAATTTTTTGCATATAATATTAAAAAAAAGAGAGAAAAAATAAGTATTAGTAATATTTCGGTAGTAAATTGAAAGAGAAAAAAAATAAAATTATTAATAAATCGGTAATAAATCGGTAATAAATAAAAGAATATAATTTTTTGTATATAATATTAAAAAAAAGAAAGAAAAAATAAGTATTAGTATTATTTCAGTAATAAATTAAAATCAGTAATAAATCGATAATAAATCGATAATAAATCGGTAATAAATAAAAGGATATATAATATTAAAAAAAAAAGAGAAAAAATAAGTATTAGTAATATTTCGGTAATAAATTGAAAAAGAAGAAATAAATATCAGTAATAAATCGATAATAAATAAAAGAATATATATAATATTAAAAAAAAAAAGAGAAAAAATAAGTATTAGTAATATTTCGGTAATAAATTAAAATCATTAATAAATCGATAATAAATCAATAATAAATCAATAATAAATCAGTAACATTTCAGAAATAAATACTAACCTCCGCAGACCGCCAGGAAAGATCATAAACATTTACTACTGTTTTCGAATGATCTTCTTCGTCGGTATCGGACATTTCTGGTGAATGAAAGGCGCGATTCGCCAACATTCGTAATAATGATTCTTTATCATAGTTATACGTGTTGCCCAAATCCCAAATAATTTGAGATTTGGGATGCCAAAATGCACAAATTACTAGTATTTGGGATTTGGGATTTGGGATTTCGGCAAAAAATACTAATTATAATTTGGGATTTGGGATTTGGGATTTCGGCAAAAAATACTAATTATAATTTGGGATTTGGGATTTGGGATTTCGGCATTTGGGATTTTGGCATTTGGATTTTGAATTTGGGTGACAGGTATAATTATAGTCCGTAATATTAGGATCATTTTTTTTAAATAATTCTTTTGCCGCTTTAATACGACAAAGTTTTTTCTAAATTCAGAATATAATCATATAATTTAGTATATAATTGACATAATAAAAGTAATAACTGTAAATAATAAATTATATACATCATTTTGCCGATTGTTGGCATGTACACGACAAAGATCTTTCAGAAGTTTTCCAGAATTACGCATTCACGCAGTGGCTCGTCGAGATTTATGTATACTATTGAGCCATTTCGTTAACTGCGTAACCGAAGGTCTAAATTTCAGTGCTAATGATTTTTGTAATTCTGATATTAATTTGTGACGAATTTTGCAATTATTTACACTAGTAAATGTTTGGTTGTAGTCAAGACTAAATTCGGAATTAATTGTTTTTATGATTGTTTTCATTTCATTCTGTAAAAAATAAAAAAAAATAAAAAAAAATAGTAAGAAATTGCTTAAAACCACATTCTGAATGCTAACCGAATTACTAACCCTGACATCTTTTTTATTCTTTTCATCATCTGATTCAGTATTTTCTTCTTCTGAATTATTGCCAAACACTCTTTTTCCTTTATTTGTTTTAGCGATTTTTTTGGATTTTAATTTTCGTCCTTTTGAACGTTTTGAAGGAATTATTTCAGATTCGGTACCAGAATCACCTGGACTGGATCTTACCGAAATAGATTCTGGAATTCGATATTTTCGAAATTGATCAAGATTTTTTATGAGCTGATCATTTTCAGCACCGAATTGTTGATTTATATTTGCCAGAAAATCTATTTCTTCCTTCATTTGGTTTATATTTTCTTGACTTTTTTCTAATTTTTCTTCAAAATCAATTTCCATTTGAGAGTTTTGCCTTTTAAGTTTGGCAATTTCCTTTTTTAATTTTTAATTTTCTGAAAATGAGATAAAATCTGGAAGCATATTTTGTGAAACAGAGCTCATTTTGGAAACAATGTAGCAAATAGCATATATATAAGTATTTACTAGTTTTTAATTCGTCTACTGTCTTTGGAATTGTACTTTCAAGTTCTTCCGAAAAGTGTACAGTTTGAGGAGCAGAAGTCTGTTCCTTATATGATCATGGTAGACGAATATTGTATTTTTCTTTTAAAGAAGAGATATCAACACTTTTTTTAGAAGTTTCGGAAGATTCTGGCTCATTATGAGCAGAAGAAGGTTCATTTTGCAAAGAAGAAAGCTCAACGCGTCTTTTTATATGAATTCGCAGTGTTCGCGATTCTTGAGACATTATAAGAAAAAATAAGTGAAAAGAAAAAAAAAATAAGAAATAATAGAAAGAAGAAAGAAATAATAGAAAGAAGAAAGAAAAAATAAGAAATAATAGAAAGAAGAATGAAAAAAAAAGGAGAAAAGAGAAAGCGCGAAAAAATAAAACGAAAAAAGTATATAAAAGTATATAAAAAGTAGAAGAAAAAAGCAGAATGAAAAAAGTATAAAAAAAGTATAGCAAAAAATAGAAAAAAATAGAAAAAAATGTAATCAAGTATATTTCAGAAAGTAATTGGATGTTTTAGAGAGTAATTGGGAAAGCAATGAATTAAAGTAAGAGTGAAAAAAAAGACACTTTTATTTGCAAATTTTATTATTCTTACACTATTCTTACACTATTTTTACATTATTCTTACGCTATTTTTACATTATTCTTACACTATTCTTACGCTATTCTTACATCAAAATAATTTCGGATTCAGAAATCTAATTGATTTTTTTCTGATCTTATTATATATTGATTTTTTGAATATTTTTAGAATATTTTTAGAATATTTTTGGTTATTTCTTTTTATTTTTTAAAAAATTTCAAAAATAATTTAGAAAAAATAATATTAATTTAGGAAAAAAAAGAAGAAAAATGGTAAGAAAAAGATCATTAGCTTCTGTATTATATGAAGATGATACATCTTCGGATAGAAATAGAAATAGTAGAAATTATACGTGTTGCCCAAATCCCAAATAATTTGGAATTTGGGACACCAAAATGCACAAATTACTAGTATTTGGGATTTGGGATTTGGGATTTCGGCAAAAGATACTAATTATAATTTGGGATTTGGGATTTGGGATTTCGGCATTTGGGATTTCGGCAAAAGATACTAATTATAATTTGGGATTTGGGATTTGGGATTTCGGCATTTGGGATTTCGGCATTTGGATTTTGAATTTGGGTGGCAGGTATAGTAGAAATAGATCAATTTCTAATATACTTGGTGAAGAATTAACCTCAAATCAACCATCAAGTAGTAGTAGATTAATTTTATGTAATTGTCCGAAATGTAATGGAAGATTAATAGATCCTTATACAAAGGTGATTTATGATTTGTCTAACGAGTCATTAGAAATTTCAATAGAATCTTTCCAAAATCGGCAAGAAATCGAAGAAAGTGAACGAATTGGTGAATCTTCATCATCAAAATCAACTACACTTATGCAAGATGTTAATCTACTAGAAATAGAAAAGGATGATATTCCAAATCTTACCTTCTTGCCTAAAATACGTCCAAAAAGACATACAAATCAACCAATTTCGGTTGAAATTTCTAATATAATCACTGATGATGAAGTTTTAAATATTTCTTCTGAAGATGAAATGGAAGAAATGGAAGAAATAAGTATCGAAAGTGAAGAAGAATCGGCTGATGAATTTTCTAATATTTTTGAAGATTATTTATCACCAAATTATGATCCTGATGAACCGATTGATCCAAAATCGACAAATAATAATTCATATCTATGGATTCTATTATGGATAATGAGCTTTCGGATAAAATTCAACTTACCTGAAACTGCCACAGAATCGTTAATAAAGTTCATTAAATTATTATTATCAGAAATCAGCAATTCCGAATTTGACACTTTTCCTAATTCAATATATATGACAAAAAAAGAACTTGGATTAAGAGATAATTTTTACTCTTTTCCTACATGTCCGAAATNCGAAATGTAATGGAAGATTAATAGATCCTTATACAAAGGTGATTTATGATTTGTCTAACGAGTCATTAGAAATTTCAATAGAATCTTTCCAAAATCGGCAAGAAATCGAAGAAAGTGAACGAATTGGTGAATCTTCATCATCAAAATCAACTACACTTATGCAAGATGTTAATCTACTAGAAATAGAAAAGGATGATATTCCAAATCTTACCTTCTTGCCTAAAATACGTCCAAAAAGACATACAAATCAACCAATTTCGGTTGAAATTTCTAATATAATCACTGATGATGAAGTTTTAAATATTTCTTCTGAAGATGAAATGGAAGAAATGGAAGAAATAAGTATCGAAAGTGAAGAAGAATCGGCTGATGAATTTTCTAATATTTTTGAAGATTATTTATCACCAAATTATGATCCTGATGAACCGATTGATCCAAAATCGACAAATAATAATTCATATCTATGGATTCTATTATGGATAATGAGCTTTCGGATAAAATTCAACTTACCTGAAACTGCCACAGAATCGTTAATAAAGTTCATTAAATTATTATTATCAGAAATCAGCAATTCCGAATTTGACACTTTTCCTAATTCAATATATATGACAAAAAAAGAACTTGGATTAAGAGATAATTTTTACTCTTTTCCTACATGTCCGAAATGCCATAAGCTTTATAATAAGCAAGAAGTGGAAGATTATAAAGAAAATGATACCAATTCTATCATGAAATGTCGGCACGTCGAATTTCCAAATTCAGCAACTAGACAAAATCGCAACAATGGATAGATTTAAGTTAAAATTCAAGTTGGTTTATCCATTTGCCGGAATTTGACAACAATTAATGGCATTTTATAATCGTCTGAATTTCGAAAATTTCCTTCGACATTGGTTAAATCGGACGAACTCTGATGAAATTTTATCAGACATTTATAATAGTCAAATTTGGAAAAGTTTCAAAGAAACAAATGATGAAAATTCACCGAATTTCTTCTAAAATGAGACAGCGGATTCACATCTTGGTTTAATGATAAACCTTGACTGGTTTCAACCTTACGATGATACTATTCATAGTACTGGAGTAATTTATGCTACAATTTGTAATCTGCCCAGATATATCCAATTTAAATGTGAAAATCTACTAATTCTTGGATTATTGCCGAGTCCAAATGAAATTAGCCTACATAAAATAAATCATTATTTGGCATCAATTGTGGACGAATTGGAATCACTTTGGAATAGAATTATTCTAAATAGAATAGATGATTGTCTGAATGGAAAGAAAATCTGGGCAGCTTTAATATTAGTTTCTTGTGATGTACCTGCTGCTAGAAAAATCTGTGGTCACATTTCGGCATTAGTATCTTGCCATCGATGCGAAAAAAAGGCAAATTACAAAAATCAGCAACATAATTTCACTGGGATGGATGATATGGACAATTGGTTTATTGCAAAAGATTCATCCAAACATCTTGAAAATGCTTTAAAATGAAGAGGTTGCAATTCAGATTCTGCTAGAAAGAAATTTACAAAAAATAGTGGAGTAAGATGATCAGAATTGTTGTGCCTACCTTATTTTGACCCAATTCGATTTATAACAGTTGATCTGATACATTGTTTATTTTTGGATATTGCAAAATGAATCTAACACGAATTTGAAATAATTTAAATAATATTCAAAAAAAAATGAACGAATTTCAAGTTCTAGCCGATTTGGGTCAAATTCCGGGAAAAATCTACTGTGGTGAAGGTTTTTCTAATTTTACTGTTGATCAATGGAGAATCTTTATTTCAATTTATGCTACTGTAGTACTTTGGAAGTATTTAGAAGAAGTAGATAGGAAGATTCTTACATATTTTGTTCAAATTTGTCATCTTTTTGTAAATCGAATTCTAGAAACTAAATCTTTATATGAAATTCATAAGAAAATAGTAGATATTGTAACGTTAATTGAGAAAAAATATGGAAGAAATGTAATAACATCAAATCTTTACTTGTCGCTTCATTTAAGCGCATGTTTGCACGATTTTGGTCCATTATATGCTTTTTGGTGCTTTTCATTTGAAAGAATGAATGAAATACTTGGTAAATTAATATACTTTGATTATTTTTTTCTGATTTTTTTCTGATTTTTTGCTTATTAGGTTCGCTGCCCAATAGTCATCGGCAAATCGAACCAGAGCTAATGCGTCGATTAATCAATGACAATAAAATAAATGAGATGATATATACTGAAAATAATTCAAAAGGTCTAGAAATTCTTAATACTCGTCAATCCGTCGGATCTCTTTCAGAAATAGATCAATTTGGTCATGATGAAATGAGAAGATTCTGGATGTATTCGAGAACAATTCAAGAATTAACTATTTCTGGAAAAGAACCATTTCCAGGTGAAATGTTGAAACCATTTTCAGAAAATATTCCACTTTCGGCAGATAGAATTTTAGATCTAATGATTGCTTATTATAATGATACATATGAAAACTTGAAATTTCGGAAGCCATTTGAAACCAATTCTTTAAATTCAATAATAATTCCATTAAAAATAAACAAATATTGTCGCTGCCGAATTGGTTCCGAAATATTTGGTTCGACATTTTCACCTAGACATCAAAAAAGCTCATATATTCTAGCTAAATTTGCATCTAAAGATGATAGTATTGATATTTATCTGGGTCAAATTCAGTTCTTTTTTGTTCATGAAATAAGTACAAATAGAATAAATATGGAAAATCATTATCTGGCATATGTTCGTTGATGCAAAAAAATCAAGAATCGATTCTATTTCGGCATAAATCAAGAACAAATGTGTAATGTCGAATTGTGGGATACTGAATTTTATCCTAAAAGCTGAGATTGTATTATTCCAGTCCATCATATTCTTGGACGATTTGTGCTGGTTAAGTATAAAATTTCAGATCGTAAAAATACTAAAAAGTATTTGGCAGTAAATCCAATAAATAGAAAATATAATTTACGCTAAAAATTATCTTTCTTATTTTATTCCAAAATGATTAGAATTATATAATTTTATTAAAATTTTCATAAATACATAATAAATCAGAAAAAAATGATAAATCAGAAATTTTGCATTAAAATCATCCGAATTCAGTAATTTTTCTTCCGAAATGATAAAGATTTTATTAAATTTTCTAAATTTTGGCTAAAATTTATTAACGGTCGAATTTAAGATAAATTTTTGCGAAAAGAGTATATTTTCGAAATTGACATTTCGACAGTATCAAAATATTGTATAAATTTCAGCACGAATTCGGAAATTCCGAATTTTGGTTGAAACTAAAATCCGAATTTCTGAATTTTGGCTAAAATTTATTAGCGATCGAATTTAAGATAAATTTTTGCGAAAAGAGTATATTTCCGAAATTGACATTTCGACAGTAAAATAGTATCAAAATATTTTATTAAATTTCAGCATGAATTCGGAAATTCTGAATTTTGGTTAAAACTAAAATCTGAATTTCCGAATTTTGGCTAAAATTTATTAACGATCGAATTTAAAATAAATTTTTGTGAAAAGAGTATATTTCCGAAATTGACATTTTGGCAGTAAAACAGCATCAAAATATTGTATAAATTTCAGCACGAATTCGGAAATTCCGAATTTTGGTTGAAACTTAAAAATCACTTCAAAATTTTCTAAAATTTTTAAGAGCTGATTTTTTTTAACAATCAGCCGAAAGTTAACCAAATTTTGATATTGCCGATTTGCCTTATTTCGCTTACAATATTGTGAATGAAATATGCTTATTTTATATATAATTCCTAAATGTTTAATAATCGGCAAGAAACAAGAATTCTTTTAATAAATTCTGAATTTTGGCTGAATTTTATTAATACGCCGAAATATCATATTTTCGAAATGGATAAGCTGAATTTAGGCAGAATTGTTCCGAAATTTTATATTTCCGAAATGTCCATTTCGACAACAAAACAGCATATCAAAATATTGTACCAAATTTCAGCATGAATTCGGAAATTCCAAATTTTGGTCGAAACTTAACTTAAAGTTGATTTTTAAGTTTCGATCAAAATTCGGAATTTCCGAATTTTGGCTGAAATTTATTAATGGCCAAATTTAGGCTGATTTTTTTTGGCAATCAGCCGAAAGTCGGCTGAATTTTGATATAGCCGATTTGCCTCATTTCGACTAGTGTAATAAAAGTGAAATTCATTGATTTTTGGAGTAGAAGTGGATGGCCAATTTTGGGTAGTGTTGCTTGTTTGAGAATGTTTCACTAATCGTCGTGATCATATGTGGTTAGTACATGTTCGTTTTTGTTAGGTGTTACGGATTTTGTGTCATCCCTTAGGAAATCTGGTGACATTTGCGAACTTGGCTTGTCCCAAAAGAGCTTTGTGTTTGTTTGATACAGGTTAATACTGTCTTGAAGAGGATTAGTGCCTGAAATAGATGTTGCGATGATTTTATTATATATACTTATTAAAGAATTACCTAATCGCTACTTAGTAATCACGAGAGTCCAGTATTATATTCGTGAGGAATTTACGTACATATGTTATATCACAGTGTTTGTAGGAAAAAATTTTTACTTGAGGAAAATTAATGAACAAATTAATTTTTTTTTTTATTTAAAAAATTTTAATTGAGGAAAATAAGTTAATTTATTGTATGAATATATTCGCAAAGATATAACTGATTTTTTTTTTAATTTAATGAACGGAAATTACTTTACGAAGATAAATTTAAATTTATTTTAATGAACGGAAATTACGAAAATAAATTTCTTCAATGCGATTTTATTACGAAATTCGATACATTTATTTTTGTTTTTTCTATTTAATTTAAGCTAATTAGGCATACTTGAAAAATAAAAATACGGTAATTTTTTTATAATAATTAAATCATTATTACATATTTTTTTTTAATTTAAATCAAATAAACGTAAATTACTTTAAGATAAATTTCTTTTATTTTTTTAAATTGTTTTATTTAATTTAAATGAACAGATGCGTAAAAAAACTGCATTTTATTTATTTCTCCACAAAAAATATGAAAATCATATAAAAATATTTTAATGAATTTTTATTTAGTATTACTAATTTGCTTAACCTTCGTTGATGAGATCTTCGGGTGAATCAGTTTTCTCTTCCTGAAGCTTGTTGAGTGCAATGTTTTGGATGGAATTAGTACTTTGGGTAGAACTGATGTTTTGTACGGAACCTGTGTTTGTGGCTGTTGTCACACCTTTTTTCTTTGTGAATGATATGAACGATGAAGGGTCAAGGTTGTGGAAATCTTCGGAGATTTTTTTATTTGGATTGTGATTTATGGCCTGAAATGTGATTTTGTTAAGAGAATTAATATTAGTAAGGGAAGGTTGAGAAAGGCTTGCGGATGTATCGGGGGTTACATCATGGGTAGAGCTTATGAATTCAATGGGAAATGTTGGTGTGATGGGTATGCTAGTAGCAGGTTTTGAAAATTAAATAATGCGATTTTCATCATGACTTAAGGTTTCGTGAAAAATTTCTGCGGTATCATCATGATTTGTTCTTTGGCGTTTTGGAGACTGCTCAGATTGATATTTTTTGAGAATATAATTTTCGATATCATCTCGTGGAGCTGTTCTTATCACATTTCCGGATTTCTGAGGTAGGGTTGGAGTGGCCCGTACAGAAAGTAAATCAAAAGAGCATGCCTCAATAAAAAATTCAATCTTGTGATTATATTTTGTAATTTGGTGCAGGAGACTATACTTGCACGCAAAATTATTTTGGGGCCCCGAAATTGCAATTTTGGGGAAAAAAGTCGAAATAGTTTTTCATAGAAGACGAAATTATTTTACTTAAAACCCAAAATTTTTTGATCACCCAGATATATTCTTTGATTAAAGATACATATAACTGGATACTTTTTTTACTTCCATATATAGAATAGATTCTGTATAAATCTCAAAAAGTCGAAATACCTCAAAAATTCAAAATCAATTTTGGGAACATGTATACAGAAGACCACATCCGGAATTATATAGAGGCGTTCTNTAGTAGCAGGTTTTGAAAATTAAATAATGCGATTTTCATCATGACTTAAGGTTTCGTGAAAAATTTCTGCGGTATCATCATGATTTGTTCTTTGGCGTTTTGGAGACTGCTCAGATTGATATTTTTTGAGAATATAATTTTCGATATCATCTCGTGGAGCTGTTCTTATCACATTTCCGGATTTCTGAGGTAGGGTTGGAGTGGCCCGTACAGAAAGTAAATCAAAAGAGCATGCCTCAATAAAAAATTCAATCTTGTGATTATATTTTGTAATTTGGTGCAGGAGACTATACTTGCACGCAAAATTATTTTGGGGCCCCGAAATTGCAATTTTGGGGAAAAAAGTCGAAATAGTTTTTCATAGAAGACGAAATTATTTTACTTAAAACCCAAAATTTTTTGATCACCCAGATATATTCTTTGATTAAAGATACATATAACTGGATACTTTTTTTACTTCCATATATAGAATAGATTCTGTATAAATCTCAAAAAGTCGAAATACCTCAAAAATTCAAAATCAATTTTGGGAACATGTATACAGAAGACCACATCCGGAATTATATAGAGGCGTTCTAGGACACTATATATACGAAACATCCGGAGAACGCACTAGAACGGTGCGTTCTAGTACGCTATATATACGAAACGTTCGGAGAACGCACTAGAACGGTATGTTCTAGTACGCTATATATATGAAACATTTGGAGAACGCACTAGAACGGTGCGTTCTAGTACGCTATATATACGAAGTGTTCGGAGAACGGACTAGAACGGCATATTTAATACGCTATATGAACGTAGGTGATGTTCATAGAACGCTATAGATCGGTGTATTTTGGACGCACTAGAACGTTTATATTTAATTCCTGATGCACTAATTGCAGAGAAGTTAGCAAAACGCAACTTGGCAGGGGTTACAGATTTAAATCTGGAACTATCTGTTTTAAGGGAAACTGTAAAATAATGTTCAAAAAATCATGATGGCAAATTACAGTAAAGAAAAGTGTTCATTTCAATAAAGAGTGTTTTGCCTTCAACACTAGTACGTGGTTTATGACCATCTGGAATCACTTGGCATTGCAAATTCACATAGGGAGCTGAGCAATAAAGGTTAATGTGTGAGTTCCAGGTGGTGGTAATATACGCTTTGCCTTGTCAATAATGACCTGTATAACAATGGATTTAATACCAATTTTTTTTGTTTTTTTTTTTTACAAAATAATTAACATACCAGGACTCCTTCTTTTAAATATGCAGAGTTTTCTTCGTATGCAAACTTTCCTGACATTTTAACAACATCACCTTCTGAAAAATCTTCAATATAGTCACTTTGATTAAAATATTTGTAGCTACTTCTCCAAAATGGTTCTTAAAGCTTGCTGTTCCCTAAGTGAGAGTAGATGTTAAGTTTTTCTTGCGCAAATTTATGTATGCATTGGTCGTGAGTATCAATGCTATTGAGAGTGAAATAAAAAAATTATTTATTTTGATATTTTACTATCAATAAAAGAAAGAAAATGAGTATATTATTTGTAATTGTGGAAATGAGTGGTGCTAAAGTAAAATTTGTAACTCGCTATTTATCCAGGATTTGTAATAATGGGTTACATAATTACAATAGGAATAGAGAGTATCTTTTGTTTTTTTTTATAAAAAATAAAAAAAGAAGGATGGATAATGTGGCGCAGTGCAGTAAGAAAAAAATTATAAGTTGATTATTGTGCTGGTTAATGTTTCACAAAAATTAGATATACATATTGAGGGTGCACGGATTCCACATGGAATGTGCATGGGATTTCGAAATGTTGCAAAGGTTACGGGAGATGACAGTAGATTACAGTGTTACCAGATGAGTGTATTACCATCTAGATGACAGATTATTCATCTTTGTACAAAGTATTTCATCCTTGTGTGTCATCTTTAAAAATAGAAAAGGACATGTTTAGACGTGACAACAAAGGATGAAGGAAAACAAGTTCAAAAGTGTATAAAATAACTGGTAATTTAGGATGTTAAAAAGGATTGGCTCATTTTTGCAATTTTTATAAATTTTAATTTTCTTTTGGCACATTTCAAATAATTACAAAAATCTTTCACCTAATTTGTAATAAAATAATAAATAATCTTTTGGTACACATTTTGTAATAAAATTAAATAATAAAGATAGAAACATATTGTTTTGATTTAGCAACACGTCAAAGCAGTGATATATTTTTGTTGTTACATCTTTGCAATAAGTTTAATAGTTTCGACATATCCCGTAATAATTTGATACATTTTAAATATTTTATTTTGTGATAACAGTAATATTGATGAGAAACAGTTAACAGTCCGTAATACCTCTATTACTAATTTTGTAATTTCTTGAATAAAGTTACTGAATAAAGTCTGAAGCTAAGATTTGAAAGTTTGTATAGTGAGCTGTAAAAAGATACTTTTACTTCACTTACTCACATACTTTCAGATTGCACCTGTGCGTACTGTGTTAAGAGTTCATTTTATATATCTATTTGTTGCGAGTAGACAAGTGACTGCTTTATTCTACTGGTGGATAGTGGATGTTACGAAATATTGCGTACAAGAGTACGTTGAGTTAGTACGAAAAGGGTGTGATGAGAGTTTGATTTAGTGGGACTAATTGACGTAACTTTACTCCTTGTTCTGAGCAGACCGCCACAGTATGATCAAAATGTATTTTTTTGACAACAATTAGTAATTAATGTATATTATTTAATGAACAAGTCTTTTTACTATTGGATAATGAAACATTTTTAAATGTATATTATTTTAACAAATTCAACTAAACTTTAATAAAATAAAGCATAATGTTAAATTTTTTAAAATAATTTAAAAATTACTTGTAATATTTTATGATACAATTTGTAAAAATTACTAGCAACATTTTTTTTACTGGTTTCTTATTTAAAAAAAAAATATCTATTAAAATGTCATTTCAATTATTTTTTGTGGACCTTAATCAAACCTATTTTGAAATAGAATCAGATGCCAATTTTAATACTTCTTTTATATCAGGTTCAGTTATATGAGCAGAAGCCAATTCAAATCATTCACGCATTTCTCAGAGAGTTTTATTTGCAGTACAATCACAACCAATTCATAATTATCCACCATGGGTTCCATTAAGAAAACTCAAAAATCTTAAAAACTAATTTGATAATACAATTTTATATCAATTTCCATATATTCCATATAGCTATTGTATCTGATTGTTGTATTTACATGAAACTCGATGGTTAAGATATGATCCTGAAATAAATTATCCCCTTGTATATGTATTTTCTCACATTCCTTTACAATTTCACTCTAACCAATCTGAATTAAAGATTGCTGTTTGTTGTTTATGTGTTAAACAATCTACCCGTTATCACATGCCTTTTGGTAAGACATAATTCTAAGGGTGACTTTACGGTTCTTTTAGGAGTTTATAGTCCTTTCCCGATAGGTACAAGACTGTTAATTAGAAGACATCACTGATTCAGTTATTTTAGAAAAGGAATCAGACCTTTTGTTAATTTATTATCGGCTATTCCATATTTTATCCAGGTGTCCCTTATTTGTTACTCCATATTAATTCTATTTCTTTTTTCATATTGTTGTTAGATTCCTTTATTCACAAAATCTCCATCCGGGATTCTGGCTTCTCTCCGATATTTCGTTATTTATTCAATATAATATTTTGACTTTTCCTTTATTTCCATGATATTATCCAAGAATTCCAGGTTATATTATTATCATTAACTCAAGAATTATAATGTTATACAATTAAGCAATCAAGCGATAAATCCCATAACATTCATAATCTTTTCATTAATTAACTATAATATTAGATTATTTATTCCGGAGTTTCAGGGTTTATTTAATAAAGTATTTTATTAAATAATGTTTTCAACATTTTATTTACAGGTTAATTTTTACAAGTTATTTCTTGAAGTTTTAATTGATAAAATTTTATTATAAGACAATTTTCATTTTTTTACAAAATTCTGCAACCAAAAGCTGTAGGAACCAAGTCGAATAGGCTCTCTTTTTAAAAGAAATTACATTACTGTACCTTTACTGTCCACTAATACTATTGGTTGATATATTTGCCATATAACTTGCTAAATATAGAATATATGTTTTACTAATAATTAATACTGATGAATACTATGTAATAATAAGTAATACTAATTATTGATAAATATTAATACTTATAAAATATTTGTGTAGCTATGTCATGTGAACATGTGACTTGTGTCACTATAATTTGTGTAATTACACTATTTGTTCAGCTAATTACATGTTATTAAATATTACTAATTATTGTTAAATGTTACTATATGTTTCGAATAAGATTATTATATTGATATTGATATTTCAGTTGTTAGATAATATTTTCTATCAAATTACAGGGTTAATTAATATAATAGTCATGTGTTTTGGTATATTTTGACCATGGTAATTCTCTCTGGTAACACCGTCATTTACCTTCAACTTTAAATCCAGTGCCTGCTAAAATTAATGCTGTACCTTTGTATCATAGAATTTACTTATCTCCTATTCACCTCAGTTGTTCTTTAGGAAGAACTCCTGGATCCAATAGTTTTACTAATTATCTTCATTTACAAGGTTCTTTTAAATATTCCAAAAATATTAATGCTTTTGCATTATATACAGGTACAATTGGTGCAATTTTAAGTAATGGAAAT
This sequence comes from Diversispora epigaea, assembly GCA_003547095.1. Classification (NCBI taxonomy): domain Eukaryota; kingdom Fungi; phylum Glomeromycota; class Glomeromycetes; order Diversisporales; family Diversisporaceae; genus Diversispora; species Diversispora epigaea. The sequence continues at coordinate 318,795 of PQFF01000264.1, read as the reverse complement.
AATTCATGGTATCATCCAACATTGAAAAATTCTGCAGATTAGTTAAGAAATAATAATCCTCTCTTTCATACATATAATCATTTTTATACTTGTGGAAATTCAGAGGGATCACCATTAAATTTACCTACTGCTATCCTAATTGCAGATAACATTTAGGTCCTTCAGATTTAATAATTCAAAATCATGATTTTGACAATGAAATTCATAATGAAGATTATCATTTTTCATGATTAATGGCTGGATTTTTAACTGATTCCACAGATAAAAAACTTCCAATATCATATGATGATTCAAATTTAGAAGCTTTATTATTTCCTGATTTATTTTCACTTGGTAAAGGTCATTATAAAGATCAAAGATCTATACATGAATACTGAATTAATATTGATACATATAGTAATTATATTCATTTACATTATACATGCCCAGATCCCTACATTCATTTAAGCTGGCATTGGCCACATGTTTCATATTTAAATTTAGAAAAATTACAAAATCATAAAATCGTACACGTATTTTAAAACAAAAAACTATTGATAAAGAACACTTACCAACTGTAACAGATTTGATTACAAACAGTATTTATTCTAATTTTTCAATTGTTGATGAAACTAAAACAACTACAATACCTTCTTATATTCAAACTGGTGACACTTATTAGCATCAAAAAGAACATTATTTGAACATAATCGTAAAAAATTTTGGATTACCTCAAATTTTTTACACAATGACAATGGCTGAAAATAAATGGCACCCTCTTAAACAAATTCTTGAAAAAACAGATAATCATAATACAAATTCTACAAGTTGACCATATCATACCTTGTAACATTACCATCATCATTTACAATCTATACATCATTACTTCTGGAAAAATTCTAATTTAACTAATTGGGATAAATGGTTACATTATTTTGAACGAGATGAATTTCAAAATTGTGGTACTATTTATACACATAGTGTTGCTTGGCTTGATAAATCTATAACAGAATTAATTAATAATAATGTAATTTGAGCTGATTTACCTGATCTAAAAACTGAACCTAATTTATATTGTTTAGTAACAAGTAATAATATTCATTATTGTAGTTTATTACATTGTGATGGTCCAGCACCTTTAGGTCAAAGATGCAAACAAGGTTTTCCTCAACCACTATCTAATATTACATATAATTGTCCAAATGAAAAACATTATATTTATTGATGTGTTAAATATACATGTCGTCAAAACTAATTTGGCCTTGACTCAACTCTTAAAATTTCAATTTTTAATTGTGTCTGACTCAACTAATTGCATCAATTACTAGTAAAAATTAAAATTTGTCTTGACTCAACTCCAATTTTAATTGCGTCTGACTCAATTCAATAGTTTTGACAACATGTATAGTGTTAAATATGAAGATCAATGGATAGTTCCATACATGTATCAACTTTATTATTGTGGGAAGGACATTGTAATATTCAATATATAACAAACAAAAATTTTACTAAATATATTCGTAAATATATTACAAAACCAGAACCTTCAGATTTATTTGAAATTCATGAAACTGATACAATTAAAAGACATGTACATGCTTGCAGACTAGGATTAATGGAATTAACAGTGTTGATATTAGGAAAACCAGTTTCAAGAAGTTCAATTGCAGTTATTTTTTTACCATCTACATCTCCAGGAAATAAACACTGAACAATTCGTCCTGCTTATCAACTTGTACAAGATTTTGAGATGGATCCTTATTATGCAAATGCAATTGAAAAATACTTTAATCGTCCTCGAGATCCAATATTTCAAAATATTACATTCCAATATACCATAAACAATATAAAATAGTTTTAACTGTATCACCAAATAGATTACATTGGAGAGATTGTTTAAATAATATAATTGTATATTGAAAAAAGGAAATTTTAGTAAGATTTCAATATTTAACTATTAAAAATGCAGAAGATTTCTTTTATCAACAAATTTTATTACATGTACCAGCATGGAGTGAACAGTAATTAAAAGGAGAATATTCTAATTATAGATCACGTTTTCAAGCTGAATTTTTTAATGAATATCAATTATTAATAACAAGTGTTCAACAAACTTCAAAAACATATTTATTACAATTTTCACAAAATTATCAAAATCTAATTAACAATTTAATAATTGCATTACAAAATGATTTAGGTAACATTTTTAAAGCTCAATTAGAAAACTTAATTAGATTATCCCATTCTTTATCTTCTTTTTCAACTCTCTTTATTTCAAATAATCAATATGAAATTTATAATATTATCACAACTTGTTGGGGACCTTCTCATACTTATAACCTTCATCCATTTATTTTTCTAACTAGTTTTGCTGGTACAGGAAAAACATTCATGACAAATTTAATTTTAAATTATTTAAAAAGTAAAAACAAAAAATTTTTTAATGGCACCAACTGGAGTAGCAGCTCAAAATATTGGTGGTCAAACTATTCATTCAGAATTAAGAATAACTGGAAATTCTTACAACCTTCAATCATTAGTTACTTATGATCAAACTTTATATTAAAAATTACAAAAAATTGAATATATTATTTTTGAAGAAATTTCCATAGTATCAGGAGAACTCTTTTCATTTATTAGTAAATTATTTTCCAAAATACATAAAAATTCTTTAGAATTTGGAGGAATTCCAGTATTAATTGTTGGTGATTTAGCACAATTACCACCTGTTGATGGTTCACAAGTTTTTACTTCTCCTGTTTGGAAAAATTTTTTTCTTTATTTTAACAACTTCTCATCGACAACAGTCTGATATTCAATATTAGAATTTCCTTTAAGAAGTAAGAACAGAAGAACTTAGCCAATCTGCAATAAACTTAATAAATAATAAAATATCATCTTATCAACCACAAAATAATATTTTAACAACAACACATATTGTTAGATATCGTAAAACTGCTGATACAATTAATGATTATATTGGATCATTTCTACCATCAACAAGTGAAAATAATACAAAGATTATATCATATTCAAAAGACTTTATAAATGAAGAAGAATGGTTCACATCTGATTCTGACAAATTATTTAAAAAATATACTAATTTTCCTGCTAAATTAACACTTAAACAAGGAGCAAGAGTTATGTTTCTCAGTAATAAATTATTCGCAAATGGATTATGCAATGGATCAATTCGTGTAATCTTAGAAATAGAAAATGAAGAATCAATAATTGTTGCATTTCCATTAGAAGAAGGAATATCACATGTAAAAGTAATAAAAGAAACTAGTTATTTTTATATTCATGAATCTCAAGCACGTCGAACACAATTTCCTTTACAAAATGCATTTGCATTAACAGTATATAAAACACAAGGACTTACATTATCTCATTCAACAATTTCATTAGATGAATCAATATTTGCAGCTGGTTAAGCTTATATTGCATTAAGTCAATCTCCTTCTTGGAACCAAATTGAAATTACATCATTTGATTTATCTGTAATTAAAACTGATAAACAAGTACTAAAAGAATATGAAAGATTACAAAATATTTGGAACAATGGAATTTTAGAATACAGACAAAGGTCAAACCAATTTCAAAATTCTAGAAATTAAAAAGTTAATTCAATTTTAAAAATCTAAACTTAGAATTTAATATTTTAAGTATTTTTTATACTTATTTTCAAAAAAAAACAATTTTAAACTTAAACATATTTATATTTGACATGTATAAACGGAACTCTTTCCGTCGATCACTTGTACCAAAAATTCCCACAGTCAAAATAATAGTTTTTTGGCTTTAATACATATATAAAGTTTATTTCTTTTACAATATTCTTGCTCATATGGGCAAAGAAAAACATAAATATAATACCAGAAGTACTTCTGGTCAAAAAAACACTGAAAAAGATAATCAAAAAATGGTAGAAAACGCAAATTTAAATACTACAGCTAGCAACTTTCAAAACCAAAATGAGAGAACTGTCAATATAGAAGAACAAGAAAAAGGCTTTTTATCGAAGCATATTAATAAAAAGAGAGCTCTTAGAGAGTCAGCTGAGATGGAAACAGAACAAGAAATTAGTAACGTCGTTAAACCAGGGCCAAGTGTATCACTTTATGCAGAACCAAAAAACGTAGAAATTTTAGACGAAAGTGAAGAGGAAGATGATTTATATTACAGAGATGAAGAGTATAAAACAGTCGGTAAAAAAAAGAATAAAAGAAAAGTTAAAGTAATGCCAATAGAAGTACCTAAAAGTATTCCTCCCAAAATTTGGCGTAAAGAATGCGGTATAAAATTATCTAAAGTCTTTATTGAGGCGGAAAAAATCAAGGGTAACTCCTTGTATGCGAAAATTTTAAAGGTTAAAAGTCTCCTTTTTCAAAATCAAATTGATGTAATTTTTGGAAAAATTGAAACAACCAATAAAGAAAAGAAAATAGTAATTTATCTTTCTAAAGAGGAAGACGTACAAAATGCGAAAAAAGTAAATCTAGGAGATACTGAACACCACATCTGCTTGCAGGAGATGGCTGAGGTATTGCCAAATGAGTGTGAAAATTTACGCAAATGGAAAATTTGGGATATTCCATTATATATTAAAAGAAATGATCTACTTATGCATCTTAATCGCTTTGGGAAAGTGAAACAATTGCATTTTATTACTAAAAACATGTGGCAGTTAGCTCATGTAGAGTTTGAAAATGAGGAATCATCGGAACAACTTTCAACGGTCTGGTCAATTTGGATTGGAACAGATTGTCTAAAAATTACCCCAGGTAATTTTAGTTACGAAGAATTAAATAATAGGGGGAAATGGGCAGCAAAGCTAATAGGTATGCCTAAGGGCATGACAGCATTAGATATTAAAGAATTCGTTAAAAGTATGGATGGTCGTACTGTTTATATTCCTTGAACCAAGGAGGGATACAGAAGAAAAAATTATGCGATTATCTCTTTCGAATCAGAAGAAATACTTCTGCAAAATGGAAAGGATAAAATAATGAAACTTATGGATGGAGTTGAGCTTAGAATGGTCCCCATGTCATCAGCTTTATGCTTCGCCTGTGGTTCAGATTTACATAAAGCAAAAGAATGTGACATTGTTAAATATCGCAAACAAGTGGCATTTAATAAAGAAGAAAAAATTAAAAACTTTGGTAATTTATATAAAAGGTATGAACCAAATTATTATTCCAGTTTGATTATGCCTAAGAATAATCAAAGTGCTTATGCAGAAACTGTTAAGAAAAGTAAAAACGTTAAAGACAGAAATGAATTTAAGTCTCCTGTAAGCGAACAGGTGCGTGAAGATGCTGTAAAAGAAATAATTTTTTCATCAATTGAGAAGAACAACAAAGTTATAGAAGAGCTTGACAGAGCACTTAGTAAGGTAATAGATCATGTGAAAATACTAGTTGAGCGACTAGATAAAATTGAAGAAAAAGTTTATGGATCAAAGGAAAATATGGAAGAAATGGTAACAGATACTGAAACAACAAAAGCAAACAGTAACTCAGATGAAATGTTACAAACACTTGATAATATGTCCAAGGGTTTGTTAGAAGTAACAGAAACCGTAAAGAAATTAGCTAATAGGGTAGGAGGTATAAGTAATCGAATAGATAGTATTGATCGTCAGCAGTCCGGAGGCCGGAATAGACAATTGTCCCACAATAATCGGGGGAATATATAGGGTCTCATATATTTTTTTGGTCAAAATTATTGTTTTTTATATTTTTATATTTCATTTCCATAGAGAACAACAGGTATGAGAATCGAACAGTGTGTATAAGAATTGAACATAAAGATTAGTCATGGTTTACAAACTCAGAATGTAAGGTTTTTTCGTAGGTTTTTTCCTTTTTTTTTTATCATATGTTATTAAATATATTAAATATATAGTTATAGAAGAAAAAATTTTTTTTCTGTACAGTTTGGCGTCCAGTCCCTGGGGTGCGTTATATTTCTTTCCAGCAACTTTTTGCTCAGATTGGTCAAAAAGGGATGGGCGGAGGCATGACCATCAGTTGCTTAGGTAACACTGGGGCAACGATGGGTCGGGCGGTTAAATGTTTTAACTTATGGTTATTGGATTTATAGCCAGTTCTTATAAATGTATGATATTAATGTAATTTTGGTATTACAACAATTATCAATAAAGGTTTATAGGGGCATGACTCCGTTTGAATTTTTTAAAAAAAAAAAAAACATATTTATATTTTATTTTATTTTAATAAATATAAATTTTTATAAGTAATAACATATTTTTTATAAAATATATATATAATAAATCATAACTTGCTTCCCCTCTTGTCCTTGACCTCTAGTTTGAGATATATAAAAATCCGCAATCTACATATTAATTGATCTACTTTTTTTTTTTACTTTTTAATAATTTTTTAAACTAGTGTTAGAACAAAACAAAAATTATCAGAGGTTTTTTTTCGTACTGTTTTGGAAATAGGTAGCTGTATTTGAGTGATCATTGTTCTGTTCTAGTAATTGCTGTCTCTGTTTGGGAGGGGAATCTTTGTTAATTTTTTTTTGTATGAAAATGGAACGCTCGCTGCCTATGTTTAAATGTCATGTCGTTGAGTTTTTTTTTTTTTTGGATGTTGTTGTCTGAATGCGGAAAGTCTCACTAGATTATGGCCAAATTTGTGAATTTCTATTGTCTAGATTGGGATGTCTTATGCATTCGCGAGAAATTCCAGTAGTTACTTTGGAATGACCTGCGAAAATTGTTTCCTTAATGCCTGAAATAGAAAAAAAAACCTCTGATAATTTTATATATATCTCTTTATGTGATCTGGCAAGCGGTGATGAGTGACACTAATGTAAGACAGATCACTGGGTTTTTTTTTGAAAAAAAATAAAAAAAAAATTGTCTGTTATATATACTTTTAGTATTTCATCTCAACCTATAAAATAATTTTTTTTTGTTTTTTTTTCTACTAATTTATTAATTTTTCATCTTTATAGAAGAAAAATTAATCTATACTAACATAATTAAGAATGTAAACGATTTGAGTTAGTATTAAATATTATGAATCTTATGAATATTATTTATTTTATTTTAAATGATAATATTGCAAACATTATGTTATATGACTATATTAATGCTATATTATAAAATTTGAACAGTGATCATAATTAAGTGCGATTATGGAATGTGTTAAGTAATTTTTTCAAATTAGGGATGAAAATACATGAGGCTTTGGCACGTAGGCCTTGTTGCCAAGGATTCTGTTAAAGCCATGATCGAGAAAGTATAGGAAAATTTATCCGAGGTGGAGGCAATATCTTTACAACCACAAAATCTTTATAAGCAAATTTTCCTTTTCAATTTTCCTGCACTTCCGAGGTTAACGGGTATCATCAATCTACTGCAAGACGAAACATGTAAAAATTTATTATTTATTTATAATAGGAATACAACATAAAAATCATGGAGCTTCAGTCATCTCAACAACTTCAATTGGTTCATTATTTTTTTTATAATTGAATTTGTATTATTTATTAATTTTAGAAGTTCAATTATAAAAATTTTATTTTTAAAGGGGAGAAAGATAATAATAAGAAAGATATGATTGTTGATTCTGATAAGAAACTCTGTAGATCTCATTTAGAAGAACGTATTGAGTTATAAAAAACATATAACAATTCTCTAATCAATTATCATAAACTGATCAATATAAATTATATTACAGCGAGTGAGTATTCAGATTTATAATTATTGAAATCAATTATCATAAACTGATCAATATGAATTATATTACAGCGAGTGAGTATTTAGATTTATAATTATTGAAATCAATGTTTCAATTTAATTAATAAATAATTCTTTAGATAATTATCAATATGTAATGAATGTCATCAAAATAATGTTGGATTCAATTGGTGCCATCCGTGTAATGCTAAACAATTTCAAAATGAATTTGGTAAATGGACAAGTGAAGATAGAGAAATTGATGAATTTATTCAATAAATACAACTAAATGCAAATAAATGTCAAGAAATTATTGAATGGATTCCATTTGACAAACATGAGAATGTAACATACCTTGCTAAAGGGGGTTTTGGCACAGTATATAAAGCAAATTGGCTGGATGGATTTATTAAATTTCATAAAAAAAAAAATGGTAAAGATTTGATCAACAAGCTGTTTTGTATAGAAATGGTAAACAAAGTGTTTGCTTGAAAAGCTTTGATGATTCTATAAATAAAATGTTTTTTTGCAAGAGGTAAATATTTCATGTTATTTAATTTCATTATTTTAAATATATAATAATTTTATTTTATGTTTATAAATATTTTAGATTAAAAATCAACTTAAATTTCGAGGTAAAAATTCCATTGCAATTTATGGCATCACTAAAAACCCAACAGAAAATGAATATCGGTGATGGTTGAACGTTACTAACTTTGTGATACTGTACGATAGCTTCCTATGTATATGTAGTACCAAATTTTATTTATTGTCCGGAGCGAAGCGAAGGATTCTATATTTCTACGCACTATGAAAAATTTTACGTCACGGGTGTTTCTTTGTCCTTCATGTGATAATTAGTCAATAATATCACGATTCTTTTTTTTAGATTATTTAGATTAGATTTATTTATATAATATTTTGGATTTTTGTGCTCCGGACTAACAACAGTTCCTGTTTCCTAATTTATTCAAAACTTCCTATTTTATTAGAATGTCAATAATTATGTATGACAAGAAGGAATGGGATTCGACTTGATTTATTACTTGTATTTTTTTCAAGTTGGAAGTTTGGACACGTGTTGGAATTTGTAGTTTACCCCTGAAATTTTAGATTTAAATTACTATATTGATTATGATTAATACTAAATGAAATAAACGTTATGAAAAAAAAGTATCGAGAGAAAACATTCAATAAAAAATAAAATTTTCAAAAGAAATATAATTTAAATCGATTTTTACATTTTTTACGCACCATCGGATCAAAAAAAAATTATTTATTTGTTAATTTTATTTATTTAATTTTAATTTCAATTTAATAATAAATATAAATAATAATTAAAATAAATAAATATAAAATGCCTAGATAACATTGTAGGTACGATAAGAAGTAATAAATAATGTGGTGCCTGATGTAGTATCATTCTTTATATAATTTGGATCTCCATCCCCCACTTTTTTCTCTGTTAATTCTCCATTGAAAATTTCCAAGTGCGACAGCAAATGAGATTGAATGAGTTAGTTTGAATGAATGTGTAACGTAGTACTGCATTATTATAAAAATTTCTGTAGATTTTAATTTTATTATTCCTTTTTGAGTAATTTTTTATTTATTACGGATCTGTGATCCTGTGTTTTATGTTTATAACAAATTTTTTTAGTACTTTCCTTTCTTCATTGGCTGTTCTATAGTTCCATATGTAATAGACAATATATACATTAAAATATATATATTTAATATATAATGTACAAATTTCTTAACATTTTACAGGTATTTGTTTTTAAGAGGGATGGGTATTAAGCGAATGACAACGTAAACAGCGTTTTCTTTACATTTAAGACGACGTTCAATGTAATTTTTGTGATGCAAGCATTCATTGATTGCTATCTAAGTAGCCACCTGATATTGTTATCTTTATCATAATGATTATAATATGATCAGATACAAGTACCGGATATATACATAAATATTTTATGATTTATATAATTTATATTATCGCTATTTTCGAAATAATTTTCAAATGACCATTCATTATTTTAATCTTCCAATGCATTTTTTGGAACATGGTTGTGGGGTAATATCATATACACCGTCACATTTCCCTAATTTGTTAAGACATTTAGAAAATACTTTAATGTTAATTTATACATTCAATCTACTAACCATCTCCTTCGATTTTGATAGATAGTGATACTAGAGTTGTAACTGCTCCTAAGAACTCTCCTATATGAAAAATAAAAAATAAAGAATCGAAATATTACGGTTTATTGCAAATATACAGCTATATACTAAATTTACACATTTACACAGAGACTCGGGTGAACCTTTAAAAAGTATAAACCCGCGACCTGTCACTAAAATAGAAGCTACTATATTATATCTGTAAAACCAATTTTGTTAACAAATTCGCATTAAAATATGAGACATTTAAAACATTATAAAACAGTTAGCTTCGTTTTATTTATTTTTTCATTGATTATTGTAATCGAATTGAAATGAATGTTTATTAAATTGCTTTTCATGGAAATAATTTCAAGGGCTCATCTTATTTGGAAAAGATTAATACTAATATTGTAATGTAAGAATTTTTCTTTTTTCATTCCTCCATTTCGCCAATAGGAGCCTGAGCAGAGACATCACCACTATTTCTAATTTCAAGATATGGCATTCCTGCTCCTTGTCGTTTATGATAACGCTTCTTGTAAGTGACAGCGAGAAGTACACCATCGGAATCACAATTGAGGTTGAGGTCATCAAGTCTTGTTGTTGAGAATGGTAATGTTCCGTCTTTTCGATATTTGACATCTAAAGCTGATGTTAAATTATAGAGAACTTTGCCGCAATCATCGACAATAAGGAAATTGTAACAATTCTTTTCAGGGTCGACTAGGCCGTCACTGAAGAGACCAGTCACAATTGTTGAGCCACAGGTGTTTTGTGCAAAGACTACTTCACCAATTACGCCGCTGGAGTTAAATGTTGATTTAGCAACAGTGCAGGGACAAGTGGCATTTTCATGTCCATCTGCTGATAAGATTATAGAGAGAATAACGATGCTTAAAATAAAAATAAATTTTGCGTTCATTTTTATTATTATTATAGTAGTTATAGGAGAAAAAAATAGGCTTAATATTCTTTATACTTCGTAAAAAAAAGTCAAAAAAGCGAATTTTTTGTATTAAGAAGGTGTTTTTCGCCGTGGAAAATAGATTGAGGGGAGAAAAAATGGCATCTTTTTATATTCTTAATACAGTAAATCCTTGTGTTCTTTTTTAGGTCAAACATTTTCATTTATAATAAATTATTTAAATAATGAAACTTCTCACAAATAAGATACGATAGTACTACGCAATATAAATAAATAATTATAATAACTTACATGACAAAATATATATATAATATCAACCTATTTCTAACAAATACACGAGAAGTTGTTGTTCTTTTTTAGACATTTGATTGTTAGATGTTTTCACCCAGCTCAATTCAAAATAATTTCCTCAATTAACTTATGCACCAGTGCTCGAATCATACGGAACATGACTATAATTTTACTATAAAGCGATAAATCAATAACATCCATTGTTCTAATAATGCCTGAATTTTTCTATTCTCATATTATATCATCAAAATAAACGCCATGGGATTGAGTCACATCGCGGTTCTAAAAAAAACCACTTTTAAAATGTTTGAATATATAATTAGAATTTTATTCAAAAAAAAAAAGGATAGATATCATATTTAAAGTCACGTCAAGTAAATTATCAAGAATTAAGTAAATCTAACCAATTTTTTTTACCTTTACCATGATGTTAGCGAGAATAATAATCAAGTAAGCCGTATTATATAAATACAAGGGTGTGAAAATTAAATTATTTAAATTTTGTTGATCTTTTAATTTATAATTTCAAAACTTAATTCATTTAAAATTACTTAGAATGGAATTACAAGATTACACGATTCGTGTTCACAACATACACCCATTATAATTTATTGTGTTTTTATTGTCAAATAGGTCAACCAGCATACATACATTCATGCAGAAATGTTTTAATCGTACAGATTTGATTAAATTTATCTAAAATAAGATTATTTTCTTTTTCATTCAAAAAACCTATAAATATTAAAATTGGTTCTTTATAGAGAATTTAATTTAATTCCATTTATAATCATTATTTATTACCATTCTTCTCAAATATCATTTTAATTTCCTAAATAATATGTATTGTATTTATGTACATTGTATCCTTGCATTCTTTACAAGTATTTATTCATTCTCTTTTTCTTTTTCTAGAAATATTTAAAAAATTCAGGAGTAAAAAAAAATATTAAAGCGGAAGTTCAAAGAAATTTTTAAATATCAATGATTGATACTATCCTATGCATTGTGACCGGCAGTGAAAATAATAATATGATATTTGAAGTTGTACGTAAAATATGTATGTAAGAGTAATATATTTTTTTTAAAAAATTTGAAAAATATGTAAAATCCGTGAGAAATTTAATAATTAACAATTGCATCATCACAATTATTTTTATTTTATGGGAGAGAGTTAATGAGGCAATTAATGAACAAATGAATAAAAAAAAACGGATGGAATAAATTAATGAATGAAATTCAAAATTTTTTTTAATTTAATTTTTAATAATAATAATATTTATATTGAATATAAATCTTTTCGTCATCAATTCAAATATTTAACTTATATATACACACATATGCACATACGTACAATTCGAACTCGAATTTCGTGAGCATGAATCGAGAACTATTCAATGATAAGAAAAAGATAATGCAATGCAGATGGTGACTATAAAATAAGTAATTCTGAATAGAAGAAAAAATCTATTCACAATTCTAATTGCAGAGTCATTTAGTGTTTGTGTAGTAAACATTGATTCTTAAATTTAAATTTGTATTTAATTAATTCATTGATTCATTCTTTAATTTAAACGACACGATTTTATTTTTAAAAAATAATTTTATTTGATGATTGCTTTTTTTAAAGAAATAAAAAATGATTTTAATCTAAAATTCCCTCTGTTTCTTTTTTTNAAAACGGATGGAATAAATTAATGAATGAAATTCAAAATTTTTTTTAATTTAATTTTTAATAATAATAATATTTATATTGAATATAAATCTTTTCGTCATCAATTCAAATATTTAACTTATATATACACACATATGCACATACGTACAATTCGAACTCGAATTTCGTGAGCATGAATCGAGAACTATTCAATGATAAGAAAAAGATAATGCAATGCAGATGGTGACTATAAAATAAGTAATTCTGAATAGAAGAAAAAATCTATTCACAATTCTAATTGCAGAGTCATTTAGTGTTTGTGTAGTAAACATTGATTCTTAAATTTAAATTTGTATTTAATTAATTCATTGATTCATTCTTTAATTTAAACGACACGATTTTATTTTTAAAAAATAATTTTATTTGATGATTGCTTTTTTTAAAGAAATAAAAAATGATTTTAATCTAAAATTCCCTCTGTTTCTTTTTTTTGTAACGTCAAACTGTTTTCCCTATTATTAATTGTTTTTAATTAATTATTTATTTATTTAATCGTCGAGATATATTGACTTGAATTTAAACATAATATAGATCTGCATATATATACAACAAGAAGTCTGTTGGGGGCGCTTTGAATGTTTATAATATTTAATTTTAAGATGGTATCTTTTATTGATATTATTGGCCATTTAAAATGAAAATAAGCTAATAAAAAAAATATTGCATGATCAGGATTTAAAAAAATGATATTATGAAAAATATTAATTGATTGGATTATAATTTTCAAGTTTATATTTTATTTTTATTATTATTCTATATACAAAAAATCTCGTTCTTTTTTTAGAACAGTCTTAAATATTTTTGTTGATTTGTTCTTTTTAAATCGGCATCTGATCTGAAGCGTGATAATCTAATTAGCGGAGAAATAATAGTTTAGATAGTTTAGAAATAGTTTATGTTAGTTGAAATAAATTCCACTTCTTTATCATCAAAACTAAAATTATTATTAACATTTTCTCTTCTACATCGCATCACTGAAATTTGATAATGGTAGTGCTGATTCAGAATATAGTTCTGATGTAACTTTTTGTAATATGTTTTTTTGATATCATTTAAAATATCCTTATATTTAAATATTTATTGATATATCTATAAGTGTATCATAATTTATGCTCGTTTTTGAAGATATATTTCCATCGCATAATTCTAATAATTGATTATGATCTCTTAAAGCTGATTTATACGTTTCCAATTTACAATTTGTATCTCCTTTTCGATTTCTAAGGAAGGAAATTGATTTTGTTAGGTTAAAAATAAATAAAAATTGATAATTTTAAATTTTAAATTTCTGGATCAAGAGGAATGTAACAAAATAATTAAATCGAAATTAAGTACACCTCGAGTTCCATGAGTCAATGCATTGTTAACATTACTAAATTTTGATTGCAATGACTATATCTTTATGTACTTTCTCAGGATTTTTATTTTTCTATTAGTGCCAGTTCTATCAATATGGGTAGCACCCCAAAACGACGACCTTATTAAGATCTAAAAGAGTTTGTTCAGGAGATTTTGACATATAATAACAAAAGGCTCATCAATTCAAAGAAGCTGAAACAATTGTTGTTGCTTTATTTAAATCATCTAATGCATCCTTTGATCATACCCTGTTGATAGTCTAAATCATTAATCGCTTATCATCGCACTGTGCGATTCGCACATGGTTTTGTAGCCAATGGGGNGATTTATACGTTTCCAATTTACAATTTGTATCTCCTTTTCGATTTCTAAGGAAGGAAATTGATTTTGTTAGGTTAAAAATAAATAAAAATTGATAATTTTAAATTTTAAATTTCTGGATCAAGAGGAATGTAACAAAATAATTAAATCGAAATTAAGTACACCTCGAGTTCCATGAGTCAATGCATTGTTAACATTACTAAATTTTGATTGCAATGACTATATCTTTATGTACTTTCTCAGGATTTTTATTTTTCTATTAGTGCCAGTTCTATCAATATGGGTAGCACCCCAAAACGACGACCTTATTAAGATCTAAAAGAGTTTGTTCAGGAGATTTTGACATATAATAACAAAAGGCTCATCAATTCAAAGAAGCTGAAACAATTGTTGTTGCTTTATTTAAATCATCTAATGCATCCTTTGATCATACCCTGTTGATAGTCTAAATCATTAATCGCTTATCATCGCACTGTGCGATTCGCACATGGTTTTGTAGCCAATGGGGCACAATATTGTACTACTTGATCTTCTTTTTCAAAATATTTTGCACAGTCAATTTTGACTTGACTTCTTTTGGTTTGAGGCGATTCTAGTTATACTCTGCTGTTGCTGGTGCCGGTTGTCGGGCTTGTGGAGAAACCTTTGAAAAAGATTTTCCCATACTTTTTATAAAGAAACAAAATTATACAAAATTACGTGTATAAATCATAAAAGAGCATTTTCAAAAAGCTCAAAAGTGTGTCAATCGTGTGTGTCAAAGAGTGAAATTTGATAAAAGCGTGTAATAAAATTCCATTTTAATAATGAAATAGTTTTAAATAAGTTGTAACTAGGCAAAAATAGTAGAAAGAGTCTTGAAATTTTGAAAGTGCAACGAAAAGGGGAGAAAAAAGTCATGAGAAAAAATTGAGAATAACTTTTTTTCGAGTTAAAACATAAGCAATAATAACAAGACGATTATGAAAAATAAGAATAATATATCTGATATGATTAATTAAATAATTAATTGTTTGTTTAAGCTTCTCTTCCTCAGAAATAGGTTATTAAACTGAAATCAATAGTTCTTTATTGTATATTAGGATTACTATCCAAGTAGCCACTTGATATTGAAAATTTAGTTTTATTTATCGTAATTATTAAAATATATTCTTTAATTGCTTACAATCTGATATATACATAAATATCTTATAATTTATTAAAATTCCAGATCAATTAGGTTAATAATAGTATATGATTCAATGATAACTTTTAATTTCAAAAAATGGAAGATATCTGAAAAACGCACAAATGGCTCTAAATATTAATAAAACAAGATAAGAAATACTTTAAATTTACTTAATTATATTCTACAAATATATTTTTATATATATAAATTTCATTAATTCGTGATTCGTGATAGAAGTAAACAAATTAATTAGTAAAATCCGGGGGAAACCATTATAAATAAACCCCGATTAAATAAATTTATTGAATAATTATACAAAGTTATAAGCATTGAAGCATCAATCTGTAATTACAAATTAGTACTTATGAAACCTAACTTCAAATTTATAAAAATAAAAAAATGTCCTTTTCGTGATAGTTCATAACTTCACTATAAGGCAAATGCAGATTTCACTTTTCGACTTTATCAGTTTACTTCTATCACGGATCACGAATTAATTATTATCTGGGATCGAAATTTCTAATAATCTTAAATACTTTATAATCTACAATTGGGAAATTATCTGTTGTGGTTCTTATAGGTTTTTCATAATGCCCGTTATTATTATACACACTGTTATTATCCAAAGTAAAATTAGAGCTAGGACTATGCATATAAAGATCATAACCAAAACGTGGATCATTATTATGTTGATAATTTTTGCAAATATTTAAAATTGTATTATCACTAAATTTTACTCTGCTAAGAATTGAATTTTGTATATTGCCATTTTTCAATGAGAAAATAAAGCTATCATCAGTTTTTTCCCACCTATTATTATAACCAGCAATATTAGCATCCCAAATCAAAGGATTATAACCTCCAAGGATTTCGTTTGTTCCTTTAACTTCCATGATCACTACAGTACTAGCATGACCATTGCAGATATCCCAAAACGTTTTAGGTGCAAATTCGTTTATACTTTCTCTTAAAATTAATTGAAACTCACATGGAGCGTTTGTTGAAGAATAAGTGCTTGATTTACGATCAATCCAAGAGGAAATTTCGGCTACATGCTCATATGTAATAATGGTAGAAAGTGGTTTTGTTTGTTCTGTAAGAATAGGCAATTCTTTAACCAAAATTATTCTTGGTTGTAAAATTATTGATTTCACTGGTTGGTACTGTAAAGGCCCGGAATTGATTTACATAAATCGTGTTTATTGTCATATGACGGATTCTTGGTATAAATCGCGATCACGTATCTGCTCGTGATATGTACATATGTGGTGAGAAATTTTTCATTTCTCGTATCTGATAAAATTCGTTTACGAATACTATTTTATTTATACCCTTGGGCTCTTTTATATTATATACGTAGTATTTTAGGTACGATTGTCTTTTTTATATAAATTACATTCATTCTTATTCATTTGAAGTCATGTACAAAAGTAAAGTATCTAGACATGTAAAGAAAAGATCTGTTTTTTTTTTACTTTTATTCTAATTCAATAAGACAAGGTGCTATGAATTATTGTGAATTATATTAAATCCAAGATTACATCCAAATCTAAAAGCGAGAATATGGAAATTATTCGATTCATGTGATAAATTAGAATTAGCTATACATATGGTTTTATCCGCATTGAATGACGTTTTATTTGAAAGAGATGGAAATAACAACAACAACAACAATAACAATATAAGTAGTAGTAGTAGTAGTAATAATAATAATATAGGAAATATTGGAAATATTACAACTACCAGGGAAAGAATTAAAACCACAGTATTTATGGATGCTTTAATTTCATCATCAACTGCTGATATTATTCAATCACATTATACAATATCTCGTAATTTATATCTTTTACTTATTTTTATGGTTTGTACGAAACAAAATTATGAAAATTATGGAGGAGATCAAAGGGTATCAATGAGTATGTCAACACTTTGCATGCATATAATTCTTAAATGAGTATTTGAACAATCTGCATATTCCGAATCAACAATTAACCTTAAACAAAAAACAATCGAATTGACGGTGACAACAACAATATAGATCAATAATGGCGGAAGAAGAAGATGGAATGATTGAAAAGTTTTCAGATTTAAGTATGGGAGAATTACTAATTATAAAAATATTCCCGAAATACCAGATTTAAGATAAGTTTATTTTATTCATATACAATACCTTCTATTATTAAATTTTCAAATCTCTTATTTACCTATGATCATTATAAATATTATAAATGGAGTTGAAGAATTATTAAATTCTTACTAATAGCAATTCACATTTAATCAACTAAATCTGGTAGATTATTATTTGTTTCGGGATTTATTGAACACCGTCAACAATATGTTTAATTCTTATTAGAAACTCCTTCAAGTTTATTTCTTCATGGTGAACAATTATTGAAAAAACGTAAATATGATAAAGCAGCAGAAAAATTTATTCGAGCTGAAGCAGTTTTTAGTGAGTATTTTTATTATAATTTATTTTATTTTTATTTATTTTTATTTATTTTTAATATTTATTTATTTATTTATTTATTTATTATTTATTATTTTATTTTGATTTTTTAATTTATTTAAATTTATTATATTTTAATTTCTAATTAAATATAGCAAATGAAATGATACTTCCACCTTACACCAATAACCCAAACATTTTTATGTAATTAAATTTTGTACACTTGCTTTGGAATAATTTAAGGGTGAACATGTAATTTTCATTTTTAATATTTTTTTTTTAATATAATATCGTATAATATTGTCATTAAAATTTATACTGTGCATTCTATTAACCTTTATACTATACATTAAAATTAATTAATTTTAAATTAAAGTCCGGAAGGTTGTGATCTGGTATCAAACCTCTGTTCAATGATTTTCAGTAATGCAGACATGTTTGATGTGATGAAGCATATAAAGTAATGATGACAGACAACAACCGTAAGTATATATTGTTAACGAGAATTAGTAAATAATAATAATAATAATGATGATGATAATGATAATAATGATAATAATACTAATAATGAGAATTATTTTTAATATTCAAATCTTCGTCCGTTCATAAAAGATTATGTGAAAGAAAACAAAGTATAAATATTCATTTTCGGATCTTCGAAAGGATGCTTGAATTTCATGCTCGAAAATATATTCCCTGAACCACTAATCATTCGATGATTAGTTAGCTATTCGTATTATATTTCTCGTAAAGAATTTAGAGATGGTATATTTTATTTAATTATTTAATTATTCATTATTATTTAATTATTATTTGTTGTTTATATTTTATTTATTCATTATTATTTATTATATTTAATTATTCATTCTTATTTAATTATTCATTCTTATTTANTTTGATGTGATGAAGCATATAAAGTAATGATGACAGACAACAACCGTAAGTATATATTGTTAACGAGAATTAGTAAATAATAATAATAATAATGATGATGATAATGATAATAATGATAATAATACTAATAATGAGAATTATTTTTAATATTCAAATCTTCGTCCGTTCATAAAAGATTATGTGAAAGAAAACAAAGTATAAATATTCATTTTCGGATCTTCGAAAGGATGCTTGAATTTCATGCTCGAAAATATATTCCCTGAACCACTAATCATTCGATGATTAGTTAGCTATTCGTATTATATTTCTCGTAAAGAATTTAGAGATGGTATATTTTATTTAATTATTTAATTATTCATTATTATTTAATTATTATTTGTTGTTTATATTTTATTTATTCATTATTATTTATTATATTTAATTATTCATTCTTATTTAATTATTCATTCTTATTTATTTGTTTATTATTATAATTGTTTATTTATTTATTTATTTACGTAGCTGCACGTATTATATTTCAATACGCTAAGAAAATAGAAAAGAGTGTGTAGCATTTGATGACTGATTTAGCATCCAGTTATCTTTCAGCCATTGACGCGTTCGAATAAGTAATTCCACCTTTACTTGCTTGGTTTCATTTTGCACCTCTTTTCACTTAATGATGGTGATCGAGGAAGTAATTTATTCATTTTAATATTTTATTATTTCTTTAATTAATTTATTAATTAATTTATTAAATTCTTTTTTTTTTTTCATTTCATTCGAATTGATATTGTATGATACTTTGTTGTAAATTTTATATTAATACATACACTATAATATTTTTCCCAAGTGAACTTTTTTTGGCAATTTTTAATTAATCACATAACTATAATAAGTAAAAATGATTGGCGGTGTAAAAAATACAATAAATTCTCCTTTAAGTAATAACCATAGATGCATTTTGAATCAATAAAGAAATCTGTTGAAAAAGGAATATATATAATTTTGTTTGTTATGTTGATCTGCAATGCAAAAAAATTTTGTGTAATTTCTGATCATCACGCAGAATTTTTTNCAAACGTTTCTTTATAAATTGCACGATGTCGTATTCAATGGTCTTCAGATAGTGGGTACATGCGAAACTTTTACAGACACACTTGTGGATGATCTGCTTCGTATCGCTAAGTTGAATAGCTATCCCTTTAAGATCAGGTAAGTAATCACGGGAAGTCTTTTATGTGGTGTTACTTCAATAGTAAGTTCGTCTTCAAATCCAGAAACCACCCACCATGCAAACTATACATTGGGGAAGAATCTTGCATATCATCAGTCCCCGAATTCGTAGTTAAGAATGAAAACTTTATTATTGTCGGTGTGGAGGTTTGTATATTGTTATTGATTATAAATTTTTATTTTGGTTGACTCAAACAATTTTTTTATTAACAGGAAAAACATTTGAAAAATGTTAAGCCAGGTTCTGATTATGGTGAANTACAAATGGCTATAGAGATTCTCGCTTGTGGAGATGAGAATAAACGTCTCATTAATCTGAATAAATGGACAGATCAAACAATATATGCTGTTCGTGTTATTTCTACATTCGTTACATTTTACAAAACAACAATTTCCAAAAAATATTGGGATGAGCTTATTGAAGGTTTTCCAAAAACTCATTCAGTTGTGATTCAAAGATGGCCAGGAGAAAATGGTATGGATACAGGTTTAGATCTCTCAGAACCTAATGGGAGAAAAGCAATACTAACAGCATTTAGCAAAATTCGTCAATCTTTTGTCAAATAACCTTTAAATCTCTTAATGAATCACAACAACATTGATTGTGCCTCATGCCAATATATATGTTTCAATCATGTAAAATTTTATCAATTTGCAATATAAGAACAAATTAGTTTCTCAGTTACAATGTTTAATATAAAAAAACATTTAAAGTTTTAATTTTATTCAATAAGACCCAATTCTCAAAAATGCTTTGGACAGTGGCTCACAAAAGTACTGCAACAAAAAAAAAATTATCTTTGTCACAGTATTTTTCATTAATTTTAATAATAAATATAAAATTTTTTTATATTTTTAAATTTATTATATATTTAATTTAATAAACGTATAATGATAACGTAAGTCAACTGGATGTGCAGTAAAAGATTTCTTATTTTCCTCTTTACCAATTTCGAAGATAACATTATATTCTTTTTTGTTATTAAGAAGTTATGAAAAATCTTGAGATAATTTATCAAGAAATTAAATGCCATTTTTTTCATTATTTTACTTTGTCAGCTAATTTGATATTTGGTAATATATTTTGTTTGTTGAATTGAATCAAATTGTATGTGTTGAATTGTATTCTTTGAATTGTAAAAAAAATTAAAAAAAATTAAAAAAAATTAAAAAAAAT
>PQFF01000264.1:285849-297233 GCA_003547095.1 Diversispora epigaea | reverse complement strand
TTTAATAATAAATATAAAATTTTTTTATATTTTTAAATTTATTATATATTTAATTTAATAAACGTATAATGATAACGTAAGTCAACTGGATGTGCAGTAAAAGATTTCTTATTTTCCTCTTTACCAATTTCGAAGATAACATTATATTCTTTTTTGTTATTAAGAAGTTATGAAAAATCTTGAGATAATTTATCAAGAAATTAAATGCCATTTTTTTCATTATTTTACTTTGTCAGCTAATTTGATATTTGGTAATATATTTTGTTTGTTGAATTGAATCAAATTGTATGTGTTGAATTGTATTCTTTGAATTGTAAAAAAAATTAAAAAAAATTAAAAAAAATAAAAAAAATAAAAAAAAAATAAAATAAATAAAAAAAAAATAAAAAAATAAAAAAAAATAAAATAAAATAATAAAAATATACAAAAAAATAAAAAATAAAAAATAAAAAATATACAAAAAATAAAAAAAAATAAAAAAAATAAAAAACATATAACATAATTCTAAAATTTTGGTTATTAAAATCTTTTTTATTTTCTATTTATTGTCAGGAAAATTAATAAGGAGTAATAATACATAATATTACGCCTTATTATACTTATTAGAATTGTAAAAAAGAACCCAAGGAAGAAAGGAAAGTATTGAAAAAATTTATAGATTATAAAAAATCTTATCTTGAACCCAGAATTACAGTTTTGTAATAAGGTAGCATAAAAAAGTTATTCAAATATCTAATATCACAAAGGTAAAAATTTTGATTCATATATTAAACCCAAGTAATTTTTTAAATAATATATTTATTTATTTTTTCTATACTTTATATTTAATAAATAATATATTCATTTATTTTTTCTATACAATATATGTACGTTGAGCATGTTGTGTATGCGCTGAATGATTAATTGGTAATCAAGAATAATTACACGCTGAATTATATAAATGTGATTTAATTATTTTTCTTTTTAGGCAAATTAAATTCCCACAGAAATAGTAATTAAAAATTTTAAATAATGTTCAATCAACTCAAGAATTATATTCATCATTATTAGTTAATCGAATCTGGTGTAAAGTTCTATATCAATACTTTGGAAATTAACTTTGGGTCAAGAATATTATTGATGGGATGATAAGGAGCTGAGGAAGAAAGCATTATGCATTTGAACTTATGAATAACAAGGCTAGAACTTTACTTATTAAAAAATGGATTGATTTATCTTCATCACAATCATTCACTCATAAATTAATAATCCGAATATTCGCAACAAATTATTGGTCCATATCAAAAAAATAACTTCAATAATAACAAAATCATCATCATCAAATCAAGAATATAATTTCGTGAGATATGTAAATTAATAATAAATCAGTTTTCATTTCTTGATTCTTTTGAATTGGCAGAAGTTCCCGGAAAATTTTCTCAATTTTCTAAATTATAGTGATTCGATTGGTTCAATTTTCAAGTTACTTGGTGCCAAGAAAGCATTTAAGAAATTAGAAAGTTTTACTTCAATAATTGGAAATTATGAAGAGATTTGTTCAGTATACGAATCATTAAAATTAATTTGTAATAATATTTTAAATATGAATTTGAAATTAAATACATATCATCAAGTGTGGATTATTAGTAGAACTTATTAGTGTTCAAAAATATTTATAAAATCTATCAATTACTGATAAAAGTTATCTTGATTCTGATTCAATGTTTTGGCAAAAAGAAATATTAAAGAGTCTTCGTTTATATTCAATTTACTTTTGTGATTTCAAGGCGACACCAATTGAACAATTTACTTCACTTCAAAAACTTTATATGACAATCGTTATGGATTGCTTAAAGTGGATAGTTTGTTCTTTACTTCATCATTTACTCAAATAGTTTTCATTATTATAATTCTAATACAGTCAAACCTGTATATAAGCATACTACTATATAAAGATATTTTTTAAAATTACTATTAAAAAATTTTTTTTTATTTGAAATATATTTATCTAATTGATATGCTAAATAATTCTAAATATCTAAAATCCGTATATTGAATTGGGATAAAAATATCAGGAGTAAGGGATTTTAAGTAATTTATTCCGAAATAATTTAGTTTAATAGTTCCGTTATGAATAAGAATACTTTCAGAAGTCTAATTTGAATACCAAAAAAAATATTAATTAGTATAAAATAATTTAGTTCAATTTATTCGCAAAGTCAATTAAACAAATAATTACCAATTTTCCATGAATAATATTATTATCATNTGATTCTGATTCAATGTTTTGGCAAAAAGAAATATTAAAGAGTCTTCGTTTATATTCAATTTACTTTTGTGATTTCAAGGCGACACCAATTGAACAATTTACTTCACTTCAAAAACTTTATATGACAATCGTT
Source organism: Diversispora epigaea (assembly GCA_003547095.1). Classification (NCBI taxonomy): domain Eukaryota; kingdom Fungi; phylum Glomeromycota; class Glomeromycetes; order Diversisporales; family Diversisporaceae; genus Diversispora; species Diversispora epigaea. The sequence goes on along the minus strand of PQFF01000264.1, from coordinate 294,852 downwards.
ATGGATTGCTTAAAGTGGATAGTTTGTTCTTTACTTCATCATTTACTCAAATAGTTTTCATTATTATAATTCTAATACAGTCAAACCTGTATATAAGCATACTACTATATAAAGATATTTTTTAAAATTACTATTAAAAAATTTTTTTTTATTTGAAATATATTTATCTAATTGATATGCTAAATAATTCTAAATATCTAAAATCCGTATATTGAATTGGGATAAAAATATCAGGAGTAAGGGATTTTAAGTAATTTATTCCGAAATAATTTAGTTTAATAGTTCCGTTATGAATAAGAATACTTTCAGAAGTCTAATTTGAATACCAAAAAAAATATTAATTAGTATAAAATAATTTAGTTCAATTTATTCGCAAAGTCAATTAAACAAATAATTACCAATTTTCCATGAATAATATTATTATCATGTAAATTCATTAAAGCATTTGCAATTTGTTTTGCTAGATTTAATTTTAAATTCCAGTCTAATTTTTGGAATTTTTTTTCAAATATTGACGAAAAGAACCATTATTTGCATATTCGAGAACAATCATATAACTGTTGGTATTCTCTGTCTCTGTATTAATAAATAATTAATAAATAAATAAACTATAATTAAATTAAAATTAATTTTGGATAAAAGTTAATTATTTTATATTAGGTTTGCCTTGTTTAGTAATGCCATAAAACTTCAGAATGTTATCATCCTTTTCCGATTTACGATGCCTTTTAATCTAAATAAATAAATAATAATAATAAAAAAAAAAACAAATAATTTATTTGAGTATTATTTAAAGGTCAACTCACTTCATTTATAAAATTATTCAAAGTAATTTTATTGTTTAGAGAAATATATTTAAGAGTCACCAGGGTTTTTCCTTGACGAGAAACTATTTTTTTAATATGAGCTTTATAAACATTCTTAATATTTTCATTAATTAATTTTACATTTTCAAATCTTGAATAATGGTAAAATGAAATATCTTCATCACTAGATTTAGGATTATTATTTATTTTTTTTTTGAGACATTTGGTATTTATATATTAAGAAAATTGAGAAAATAAACTATCCATTATAAAAATATTTTCAGATTCACCACCACACCAAAATTTTATTGGATGCAATATTTGGAATACAGAACAATATGTATAAGGAAATTGATTTGATAAAAAATTTAATTGTAGTAATTTATTAAATTTAAGTAAATAAAAAAGAAAATTACTAAATATTACCACAGGCGATTAACTTCATCAATTCATCAATTCTATCAATCCTATCAATACAACGCTATCATCAACATCAACGAAATTTAATCTGGGATTAGATAGATAAATGATTAAATTGATTATTATTAATATTCCCAAAAAATTATTAGATAAAATATTAGTTCGAATTGAATAGAAATAAGAAATAATATAAATTAAAGTGTTAGTGGAAATGAAAATTTTGACATAACATAAAATGTATGGTAAAATTTAGAAAAAGAATTATTCGTTAGTATAAGTGAAATCATAAGTTTAAAAGCGTAGAAATGTTAGAAAAAAGATTTATATAATGATTAAATAAATTATATTTATACTTATTCGAAGAATTTCATGACTTTTCCTTTGACTTTATTTTCTCATTCTCCTCCACAACTTAATGAGAACTTCTGAAATTGGAGGTGGCACAGAAAAGGCCTTATTTTGCCTTTTATTATTAAATAAAGGCTTTAAAATAAAGTAAATTTATAAATTTATTATTTTTTATTTACATAAAACAATGATAAGCAATTATAATTACATTGCACATATATTTACCTGAAAAATTTCATTAGTCTTTTTCACCGACCTTCTTCTCTCCTTATTTATTCTTTCTTGGACATCTTTAGATCTCTTAATGATAATTCTTCTTCCGAAGAACCTTGGATTCTTCTGATATCCTTTGCTCAAAGTAAACTTCTGAAATTGGCAAAGGTCACTTTATTTGCCTTGTATTGAATAAAGACTTTAAAATAAAGTAAATTCATAAATTTCTTATCTTTTATTTAACATAAAATAACAATAAAACAATCATAATATATTTACCGGAAGAATTTCGTTAGCATTATCCACCACCCTTTTCTTCAAAACATTTATTCTTTCTTGATCCTCAGATCTCTTAATAATTAATCTCTCTTGATGAACTTCAGATTCTTCAGATATCTGTCATTTCATTTTTTTTTATATAAAATTTAAAAATTTATGAATCTAACAAATAAAATATGGAATATTCAAAATTGGTATTTAGTTATCTAATTATTTTGTTGAAAGAATTATAATAATTATTAGCCTCGGATCTCTGAAGTTACAGCTGAAAGCATCGTCAACGGGACATTGAGGTTTATCCCAACAGTTGACAAGTAATTTATAACATTTTTTTGTTATAGTTGATGCTGTTGTGGATGTTGTAGATAGTATAGTTATGGATGTTTTGGATAATATAGTTGTAGATATTGTGGATAATGTTGTCGCGGATGTTGTGAATATTGTAGTTATTCTGGTTGCGATTGCGTTGTTGTTTTTGAGATTGTTGAGATTGTTGTTGGAGGTGATTAATTTGTATCTTGAATAAAATGATTTTAATATTTTTTGTTTTTTGTTTTTTATTCTTTTAAATAGTTTTTTTTTCTGACACATACACACACACACTATATGAATTATAAATTTTTTAAAATAAAAAAACAAAGTGAAATGACGCTTTAATTAAATATATTATTCATGTATTATTTAATATTTCTCTCAACTCGATCTGGGATAGAAAGATGGATCCGGGAACAGATTATTATTAATTTTTTCAAAAACTATTAGATAAAAAAATATTACAAAACAAATATGATAAATACTGGAGAAATTTATTTTTTGAAAAAAAAGCAACGTTAATTATCCTACAAGCTGCAAAAAGAGATAATAATAAAAAAACAAGAAGTAATAAAATACTTAAACTATGTTTGCTGAAAACAAAAAAAAAAGTAACAAGCAGTTGGTAGCTTGTTTACGCAATAGAATATCTGTGCAAGCTTCGCTGACAATCTAAATAAACAAATAATTGCACACAAATAAAGATCACTCAAAGAAACAAGCAGTTAGTAGTTCGCTTATACAAAAAACGAAATAAAAGAAGCTTTCATTAGTAGTTCACTTATGCAATAAAATACCTGCAACTGCACAAGCTTCGTTGGCAAGCAATAAAGTATTGCACTTGCAAAATAAAATATACGACTCAAGCAACGAACAAAAAATCCGAACAACCAGATATACTTACAAAAAATACTTTCGCTTGAAATATTTGAAAGGTAAGTTTTTAAGCAAGAAGCATAATTCGGTTTATTAAAAAAAAAGTTTTTGAAAAAAAAATAAGGAGGAGGGGTTGAAAAAATTGAAAAGGATATATTGGTAAAGTTTTTTTTATAACTGACCAAAAACTTTTTTTTCAAAGAATAACCAAAACTATTGGTCACTTCAGATAATAAACAAAACTTAATTATATGATTATTGTAAAAAAAGAACAAGTACGACTATTTATATTATTAATGCCCATTTCAAGTTATTTATGTGACGGAGTTTAATTTGATATAAAGAAATATCAAATCAAATTAGAAAAAAAATTTTTTTTTAATATATAATATTGAATTTTATGATTATAGTTATAATTATGATAACAATCGTGATTATTATTGTAATTATAATCGTGACTATTATCGTGGAAAAATAAAAAGGGGTCGATTTCCAAAATTGTTCACCAAAAATATTTTTTTGAAAAAGATGCCTGTAATAACTAGAGCCCAATATCGAAAACAGCAACAACAACAAAATCAACAACCATATCCATAGCCTCAACAACAGCAACAACACCGATAATTTATATGTAGCTCTAATGGATGGATGTAATCTTGAGTAAATGAAGATTCTTGCGCTTGATATAATTTTTAAGTAGTACTTTAACTTGTGAAAATTTTTTTATTATTATTAAGAATTTATTTTTCATTCATATTTTTCATTTCATGTCTTTTTCGAGAATTAATATAAAATCAGTTGCCTTTTTTTTTTTTAATAAAAATTGTGATTAGACGTAAATTCTCATATTCATCACAAGATTTGGGGAATTGTTTCTTATACAAATGCCAACAAGGTCTATTATAATTTATAACAACTGCATAATAATTATAGTGAAGATGTGGACGAATTTTTAAATTTTATTTTCGATACTTAATAGTGAAAATATTGATAATAATAATGGTGGAGATGGTATCAATAATTATGAAGATTAAAACAATGACTACGTGGAAGTAAATTTTCTTCATGGTGAGAATACTTTTGTGATGCTCGCCAATGCATCCACGAATGTCTAATAACAACAAAAGCAAATGATAAATGGTAATCATAAATTACAGTGTTATAATTAAATAGAATTGACGATAATATTATAAGTACACAAAAGTTTCGATATAAAAATTTTCAAGAATTAGTTAATAGACTACTTTATAATTTTCGCATCCTTTTTGCCGATTTCAACTTTATAACATCTCAGAAGATTCATTAATTTCCTGTATTAAAGAATTAGAAAAAGAGTTAATTAAACAGAAAAATATGGGTCCAAGAAAAAAAGTTGAAGACGATGAAAAATCGGAAGTAAGTTTGTTAAAAATATTTTCTTTATAAAATAAACAAGTTCTAATATTTATCCCTTTATATTCTAAAATGATAATACCTAAAATATCTTCTAAGCCAGGTCTTGGAAAAGGTCAATTCTCAAATCTACACAGCATTAAGATCATAAATGATTTCGAAACGAGTTATAAATACTCTTTTCCTAATTTGTTGAAAGATTAACCAATTGTGCAGCAAAACTATAAAAAAAAATTAATAGCGATAAAAAATAAATAACAAAAAAAATCATCTAAAACTAATTTATAAGAAATAAGATTTTTACTTTATAAAAATGAATTAAATGGAAAATAGATAAAATTTCTCCACAATTTTTAATCAAATAATGATAATTTTAATAATATAGCTGATAAAAGTATTTGTAATCTTAAAGTTTACCTAATCAAGTGGATTTTTCATGATTTATTGGTATTGGATAATTGAGTATTAGGATTCCAACTCCCACTTCTTTCCGTACATCCATATAATAATAATTATTATTGTTACCCTTCTTGTTCTTGTAATGAATTTTGTTTTCCTATTCTAAAAAGAACTTCTTCCTTCTCACTGTTATTTTCATTTGCTTCTTCATTTTGGAAAAGTTTCTCATCAAAAATTGAAACCTAGATTTTTGTGAGATTAATAACATATTAGCAAAATCCCACAGAAATGAAAGATCAATTAAAGGAATATTAGATATTATTTCCTTTTTTATTTTATTTAATAATAAAACCTGAAGATGTAATTAAAAATATAATTAACTTATATTGTCCCCGCCTTCACTTTCATTGCCTTATAAAATTTAAATAAAAATTAATATAATAGTACTATCATATTAATATTACCATTGTCGCTATTATTATTTTTTGGCCTTTTTTGTTGCCAACTACGTGGATGCCTATGTATTTTGTAAATGATTATATTTAAAATTAATAAAAATTACTGTATTTTAAATTTGAAAAATAATAAAAATAATATTATCACTTATAATTTACCTGGTTTCATTTTTTTGAGGCCGTTCATGTTCCCTCTTTGCTCACTTCTTTAATGGGAGTGGTGGTATAGCAACTAACTATTCAGAAAGAACAAAAAGAATAAAAATAGTTAGTAATATAAAGTTATAATAAAAATTTATATGAAAAACAAAAAAGAATTATTTAATAATTGGTAATATATTTTCAGAGAAACAATAATAATATTATTGTTACCTCCTCTTGCTAATATAATTTAATTTTTAATATTTCTATCATATGATTGTTAGAATTATTATTTTCAACATTTTACATTTCCGAATTCTGTTTGGTTCACATTCATTGAGTGTTCTTATCAAATTTAAAAACACCTCATTTATCTTATAATTAATACAATTCACTTTCAAACAATTAATAAAAGGAATAAATTAATTAATTCTTTATTATCATTGAAATACATACAGTGGCGGTCAAAAGTATTGCATCACCTGAACAAAAATTTTAAAATTGTAATATCTTGTGATTTCGGAGGTACAGTGTTACAATACTTATTTGATAGATTTGCCAGACCCTATTTTATCACCTGCATCATCTTTTTTTTTATTATTTTATAAATTTATTTATCAAAATGTATTTTTTTTTAAAAGTTGCGATGCATTTTTTTTGACCGTTTTATAAAAATAAATATAAACAATTTATACGCGATTTTTTCCATCCAAACACATCATGTAGCACATATAAAAATGATACCTTATGGCATACTATGTCATCTGTAATTTTGTAAACTATTCATGGTTTATTTATCTACTGAAAAAAGAGCCAGAGTTTGCACACTTCTTGAAGAAGGATATCCCTCCCGTTATGTAGCAAGAAGAGAAAATATTTCTCAATCAACTGTTATAAGAATCAAGCAACGTAAAGATAGAACTGGTACCTTTAAAAATTGACCAAAATCTGGACGTCCAAGACTCTTAACTGGCCAATATGAACGAAACACTTTGCGATTTATTATAACAGGTGAATGTACAAACGCAGCTGCAATTAAAAAAAAATTAAAAACTGAACAAAAAATTGAAGTTAGTGAAAGTACAGTAAAGAGGACTTTACGTAGAAATGGATTGAGTGGAAGAGTTAAGCGTAAAAAGCCATTTCTTAAAAAAACACACAGAATTGCGTGTATGAAATTTGCAAAAAAATATAAAAAATGGACAGTAGAAGATTGGAGTAAAGTAATCTGGTCTGATGAATCAAAATTTATGATTTATGGATCAGATGGTCGAGAATATTGCTGGAGGCGACCCGACGAACCATTACGCGATCATCATGTCAAACCTACAGTCAAATTTAGATGGGGTAGCATTATGGTATGGGGATGCTTCAGATCTGATGGAGTTGGTAATATAGTCCAAATTTATGGACATATGGATGGTAATTTATATCGACAAATTTTGGAGGAAGACTTATTAGGAACTATCGAGTGGCATGGAATGAACAAGGAAGATATCACTTTTCAGCAGGACAATAATCCTAAACACACTGCACATCTTACAAAAAAATGGTTTGAGGATAATGGTATTAGGGTACTTGACTGGCCTGCACAATCTCCAGACTTAAATCCAATTGAACATCTTTGGAATGAAATCGATTGACGTTTAAGACAACTTGAAACACCTATCAGAACACAGGATCAGTTATGGGATGCAATACAAAAGGTTTGGGTTGAGTTGGGGGTTGATGCATGTAAGAAGTTGGTAGATACTATGCCAACCCGTATAAATGATGTAATTAAAGCTAACGGTGGTTATACAAGATGGTAAATAATCAATTTTTAAATTTTCAATGTAATTAGATTACTTTTTGTTAAATTTTTATAAAATAAAAAAAAAATAAAATAACGGTCAAAAGAATTGCATCGCTTAAATAATAAAGAAAAAATTATTTTTCAATTTTTATCTTATTATTGTGCAATAATTTTTTATTTTATTAAATTAATCATTCTGACGAATTCAAAAAAAAATTCATGTAACGTTGTGCTACTTTAGTCATGAGATATTGCTATTTTAAAAATTTTGCCCAGGTGATGCAATACTTTCGACCGCCACTGTATATTTCATTATGTAAATATCACCTGCCAAATCTGATGTAATAATTATTAGTGATCAACATCAGATTATAGATGTAAGTAATTATTTCAGATTTGATTGCTGATGTAATTTTATAATATGATATCATGAACTAGAAATATATGCATCTTATCAAAAAATCAGGTGAAGATTAATTTAATGATTTTATCAGAATAAAAGATGTTAATAAAAATATTATTATATTATACGATGGTTTGTGTAATAATAATTTTATTTGTAAATAATAACCCGTGACATATTATAGTTATCTAAAACAAAAAATACTTTTGTTGCTTTTTTATATTAATTTTATTAAACAATATTCAATAGTTTACATTTCTAATACATGGTTGTATCTATTTTAAAATATATGTTATATAAATAATAAAGTTAAATGGTGGGAATTTTTCAAAAAAAATTTTTGCATGTGTCATAACTAATTATTTAGACTAACCAATTTTGGGAAATGAAACTGTGAAAGTTGACTTTTAAAATTCTTAAAAATAAATAAATAATAGTTTTATAATAATGATAATTTATTGATTGTGTAGTTATAATAATTATAAATGACAATAAAAGTCATTTTTTTTTAAAAAAAAAATACCAAATAGAGTTTAGATAGGATAGTTTAGATAATCAAATATGCTTATGCATGAACGAATATTGTATTTTATTAATTTATAGTTAAAAAAAATAATAAAGTAATAGACATAAACATAAAAAAATAAGATATAAAAGACCTTTGAATTCCCCCCACTTTCAAAATTTTTCAAAAACTTTTACTCTTAAAAAAAATAATCATTTTACTATGGGTAAAAGAAAAGCTACTAGTAGCCCTGGTCCATTAAGAAGGTCCACAAGGATCGCTGGAAGAGGTAACAAATAATATATTATTGTTTCTTTTTTCTTTTAAAAAAAAAATCAATTACTAACGAAACGAAATATTTTTTTTATTAAAAAAATTTTATTATTCTTTTTTTTCAAAATAATAGCTCCCCCACCACCAAAACCAACTATTTCTGGTCATCCACCCAAGAGGGGGCATGGGCGACCTAGAAAAAATGTTACTGAAATTCAAGGTAAATAATAAATTATAATTTTTGAATTTTGAATAATTTTAAATTTAATTTTTACTAATTATTATTTTGAATTTTAAATAAATTTTTATTAGACAATAATCAAGAACAACAACAATTACAGCAGCAACAACAACAAATCCAACAACAGCAACAACAAATCCAACAA
>PQFF01000264.1:215941-245705 GCA_003547095.1 Diversispora epigaea | reverse complement strand
TATATGTCATTAACTTGATGTATTTGAACACCCATGCCATTGACTTGGTGTGGTATTTTAGTTATATGTCATTAATTTGATGTATGTGGACACCCATGCCATTAACTTGGTGTGGTATTTTTTTGGGTTGCCTTGGTATCGATGTCCTCGTCATGCAACCTGGGTATTATTAGGATTTCCTAATAGTAGCAAACGGATGCCAAAAAATAAATTAATTTTTATTCTATTAGGATTTGTTATTTCAAAATTTATTCAACTTTCCATAGAGAATTAGAAAATGTTTGACCAAATAAGAATAAACGATCAGCCGAGATGACAAAGAAAAAGGATGGATTGGAAACTCAAGCAAGTTTTTAATTTATAACATATGCCATTTTTTTTCTCTTTTTTTCTTGTTCAAGACATTCAGTTTGTAATAAATTTTCATTTTTACGTTTTTTAGTTGATGCAGGACATTGAAAGATCAATTTGGGAGGATGTCCACTGCACACAAAGAATTACAATGTGGTAAAATATTTTCAATTGGCAGTATTATTACCCCATATTTTGTTTTATAAATATAAATATTTGAATATTATAATGAATTTAATTACATGAAAAATCAAATTTTGGAATAAGAACGAAAGGAATTCACTCATGTCCTTAATAAGAAACTTTGGAATTACCGGAACTCTAATAAGGGATCTAGAATTGTTGATTCCTGCTACATCCGACAGACATAATTTCATTTCTTTGACACCAGTAGATGATGACAAAACGAAAGCAACGGAATCAAATTTATCAGACGACAGTTATCACGTTGACGACTTATGCAGGTGAACAAATTTGGCGATACGTCACTGACAATCTAAAGTTAATCTTGCTAAAATCAATGGTATAGAATAGAATTTTGTGTGATGAAAAATTCAGTGATATATCTAAGCAATTTACATCGAAACGTAAATTTTGATACAAATTTATTATTCGTCAAGGTCAAACTCCCCATGCCAAATATCATACTCCTCAAGAAGCTCAAGAAGACGGAGCAGGTTTTAATATAATTCTTTATTAATTAACAAAATTTCTACACTAATTAATAAAATTTCTAAATTTTTTTAAATTTCAATTGGTTAGAACTGAAAATATTAATTCCTTCCTTAATGCCGTCACTGAATTCTTTAAGGGGAGGGAGAATTGCTTTATTTTTGGCGATCTATAGTAAGATTATATATATAAGCATATATTTCGCATGTGATTGGTAGAAATTTTAGTGGTGAAAATTGTTGAAAAGAAAATAAAAAAGACATTAAGTGAAATAGATCGGCCACTTTCAAAAAATCTGAATTTTTTCTCTTCTATAACCTCTAATATAGGTTATAAAGAGAACGATAAAAAGAATTCTTGAGTAGAAATTTATTCAAATAATAACTAATAAGTTAAACTTTTTAAAAATACATCATTCATTTTCATTCACATTATAACTTATTTATTAATTTTTAAATATTATTAGTCGATATTGGGATGATCATAAATATAAATAGCTAAAATCAAATAATCTATGTACAGTCGCGTCGGAAAGTAATGAGTGTTACAATATGCAATATTTTCACAACTGATTCCCTTTTTTTTTGATTTTTTGACTGTGTGAATGTTATATTGTTAAAATTACATCTAAAACTGATGTTTCGACAGGATAATTCATTACAAAAAAACCGATGGACTGACCAGTAAATTCTCCCGACCTTAAACCTATAGAAAACATCTGGAAATCATTAAAGGTCAATATTCTGATACAAAAAAAATTCTAAAAGCTGTAGATGAGCTCAAGACTGCTTTGAGTAAGAAGTGGTCAAAATTTGATGCCACGAATAATTGAAACAGAATTGGATGCAAAGAAGGCCAACAAAGTATTAGTTAATTATAAAAAAAAAAGCTTTATTTACGAGTCAGTTTAAAATGTTGTGATAAGATGAAAAATTTGTTCGTACAAATTATAAATTATTATATTAACCCACCCACCACAATAAATAGTTAAAAAAAAATGAACGCCGAAAACAATTTATTTGTATCAAACTTATTTATTTCAATAAATTCAACTGGCCAATTAACGATAATAAAATTCAAATTAAGAATTTGATAAAATTGATTCCATTTGTTTTATTTGTTTTGAATAAGAATTTACGATTCTTCAAATATTTTGAATTTGCTACACGACACAATAGTTTTATAAAAAAAATTAGGATATTTATTATTATTTATATTCAAATAAAGAATATACTGCATTGAATACTCTTCAAATTTTAACAATTATTAACCTTTTTTTACTTAAATAAAATAATTTAGCCAAAAAACAAAAAATATAATTGACAAATCAATACAGTACTACTAATTTCCATTTATAAATTCGAATAAAAAATTTTTAAAAAAATTTTCAATAAAAATCGAATATTCCTTTCATATTCTATTTATCAAGAAATAGAAAAAAATAAGCATTGTCCAAGTCATTTTTCTGCTCACAAAATTTAGTTGAACGAAAGTTTTCCTTTGTGTACTAAAGAGGATTTTTATCCAGGAGTTTAAACTTGATTCAATGAGAATACTAGAATTGATATACAAATCCGATCTTTTACTAAACTAGAAATGAATCGACTACACAAAACATTGATAGGAAAAAGGAAATTCTCATAATCGAGATATTCATCACTATTCTGGAAGGATTCTGTATTCTATCTATAAAAGGCATGGGTGAGCATTATTATTATTATTTTCAATATCCCATTATTGAAAGTTTATGTGTACGTACTAAAGTATAAATATGAGATCAACATTCATAAAAAAAAGAAAAATCATTAATGAATTTAGTAATTATACGCTTGAGAAATAGATTAATACAAGTCTTTAATGGTTTTACAAAATTGAACCATATAATTTATATTTTGATAAATAAAAAATTCTTACGAATTCATATTTCTTTCGAAAAAAAAAATTTTCCAAATTGGTTTACTCTATCGATGTAAATTTAACATTCCAATTGCTTCTTTCTATTTGTCTGTGAAAAAAACAGTAAACTTTATTTTCGTTATTAAATTTTATTACAAGCTATTTAATTATTTTATACTGTATATTATTAATATACTTGATTGCTCACATGAGAATACATGAGAATTATGTCGTAAAGTTTATTTAGAAACTAAATCAACACTTTATCAAATACTTAAATCCTTAATTAATCAAATACCATTTAAATAATTAAATTCAATAACCTTATAAATAAATATATCTGTAATAATATTTAATATTTTTTTTTATTAAATAAAAATTGTTATTAATTATTCTTTCTTTTTTAATATTAGTTTATATTGAATATATTTGAAAAGAATTTCATTTACATTTCTATATTCTGCATTTACAATTGTCAAAGAGAATTATTCTTTGCTAAGTCATCATTCATCTTTGTATTTGGAGTAAATATTATTTTTGTCTTTAATTTTTTTATCGTTATTATTTTTTATTTTCAACTGTGATTGGCATATTTTTCCATTCGTTCTATTTATTTTTTTAATAAAATTTTCAGATGATTTCTTGATCAATTAAACGTCACATTTAATCATTGCATTTAATTCGTTCAAGATACTGTTTTGACTATCATTTGTTGAATATGTTTTTTATATAGCACTAATTTGCTTGTTTTTTTTAAATAAAATCTTGTTATTATATTATTAGATAACAATGGAATGTTTGTTCATTTATGATAGTATACTTATAACTTGTTGGTATGTAATTTATTTGAAATTTTAAAAATATTTATTATGGCAACGAGAGATAAAAATCAAATTATGATGTGTAGTAAATAAATTTCATAAATATTTCAAGGTAATCTTGTCAATTATTGTTTCAACGAATAATGTTAGAATCACTATTCATTATTAATATTTTATTAGATCGAAAGTGATGCACACAGAGTAACTAATATCAGGATTCAAGAGTTGTTAATTGTATTCCTTCACTCTGAAATTTCATTTTTTAGTATATTGAACCCACATAAAGGTTATCATCATGGAAAATTTTTTATGTCTGTTTATTTTTGAATTGATGGTGAAGACAAAAAAGATGATCAGTGCTCTTTAAAATTCTTCGCTTTATGATTATTAAATTGTATTTTGAGTATCGCTTACCTGGAACCATCCAAATATACTGAGATGAACATTCAATAAACATGATCAATTGGTAAATTTATCAAAAATTCAGATATATATAGTTAAATACATATTCATTAGATAGAAGAATTTATTCAATGATAATTATTTTGAGCATATAATGTAATAATAAAAAACTGAAAAATAGCAAATGGTTAATTCATATTTTTTCTATTTTTAATCATTTTGAATTTCAAATTATATATTATAACACTTTAATTAATTATCAACGAATTCTATGTATTGAATAAAATAATCATATTCATATTAAATATTTAGTTTTCTTTAACATTATTACGCATTAATATTTTCAGCAAATGAAAATTCATTGATAGATTTTTTGCAAATTAATATTTATTTATAATAAAATAATAAAAAAAAATATAGAAAGAAGCAAAAAAAAAATAAGAGAAAAATAAGAAAAGGGTTTAAGTAAAAATTTTTGTTAAAAAATCTGTTTTTTCTTCTAGATGTGAGCTCTAATTCTCGTTGATGCTGCATATAAATAAATAAATAAACAATATTAAAAAAAATTTCATAATATAAATAAATAAAGCATTAAATTTTTACAAAAAAAGATAAATATTATATACTTAGAGGAGGAGGGGGAGGAAGAGTAAAGTCCTTCCATTCTGTTTGACAATATACGCAAGTGGCCTTTTTTTATGAAAAATTAAATAAATTAAAAAATAGATATCAACAAATAAATAAATTAATTAAATTGGAAAGAATTAAAATTTATAATTATTATTATTATTTTTACCTCTGGCTTTCTTCGTTTCCAAAGATTAAAACACTTTTCGTGTATATTGTTTCCACATCTGCTTTTGCACCAAACCAACTTTTCTTTTTTATTCATGGGCTCGAAGCTAATTTTGTAATATTATTGATTAGATTGATTTGATATGATAAATCAATTTGATATTTTTAAAGATAAAACATACCAGATTGGACATTTGCCATCAATTGGTTTACGCTTATGTTTTTTTATCAATTCAATTTGGTCTTGAAGTTGGTCGATAAAACTTTTGCTTGGCTGCTTATCAGGGAAAAATAAATAAATTAATAATTTTTTGAAAAATAATTACAATCTATGCATATGTAAAATTTTTATACCAAAATAATTCTAGGGGACTTGCTGAAAATTGATTTCAATTCAGTGGTNTTTTTTCTATTTTTAATCATTTTGAATTTCAAATTATATATTATAACACTTTAATTAATTATCAACGAATTCTATGTATTGAATAAAATAATCATATTCATATTAAATATTTAGTTTTCTTTAACATTATTACGCATTAATATTTTCAGCAAATGAAAATTCATTGATAGATTTTTTGCAAATTAATATTTATTTATAATAAAATAATAAAAAAAAATATAGAAAGAAGCAAAAAAAAAATAAGAGAAAAATAAGAAAAGGGTTTAAGTAAAAATTTTTGTTAAAAAATCTGTTTTTTCTTCTAGATGTGAGCTCTAATTCTCGTTGATGCTGCATATAAATAAATAAATAAACAATATTAAAAAAAATTTCATAATATAAATAAATAAAGCATTAAATTTTTACAAAAAAAGATAAATATTATATACTTAGAGGAGGAGGGGGAGGAAGAGTAAAGTCCTTCCATTCTGTTTGACAATATACGCAAGTGGCCTTTTTTTATGAAAAATTAAATAAATTAAAAAATAGATATCAACAAATAAATAAATTAATTAAATTGGAAAGAATTAAAATTTATAATTATTATTATTATTTTTACCTCTGGCTTTCTTCGTTTCCAAAGATTAAAACACTTTTCGTGTATATTGTTTCCACATCTGCTTTTGCACCAAACCAACTTTTCTTTTTTATTCATGGGCTCGAAGCTAATTTTGTAATATTATTGATTAGATTGATTTGATATGATAAATCAATTTGATATTTTTAAAGATAAAACATACCAGATTGGACATTTGCCATCAATTGGTTTACGCTTATGTTTTTTTATCAATTCAATTTGGTCTTGAAGTTGGTCGATAAAACTTTTGCTTGGCTGCTTATCAGGGAAAAATAAATAAATTAATAATTTTTTGAAAAATAATTACAATCTATGCATATGTAAAATTTTTATACCAAAATAATTCTAGGGGACTTGCTGAAAATTGATTTCAATTCAGTGGTTAACAATGCTTTCTGGTAAATGAGTTTGCTATTTGAATCAACTTTCAATACTTTTAAGAATACAAAAAGCTAATATAGATATAAATATTATATTATTATTAATATATGAAAAGAAATAAAAATCATCTATAATTTAAATTTTTTGCTTACGATATGTTTACATTGAAACCCTAATGAATATGTCAATATAAAAATTATGATTAATATGTAAAATAAATTTAAAATTGGAATTTCACAAGATTTTTTTTGACACATCTTATTTTAAAAAAATTAAATTTACCTTTCTGGAAATCGGGGCAAGAACATGATAGAGTATTTGAAATAATAATTGTGTAAACCTAAAGTAAAGTGAAGATAGAATTCATGTTAATGATAAACTTTGTAATACATGATTAATGCACTCTACATACACTTCCTGTTGGGCCCGAAATCAAGTATTCTCGTCGTGTTAAGTCAATTTCTTTATGATCAATTAAATACATATATTCGGTCATAGCTCGTTCGATTCTTTTTTTAGTGTACTGTGATAAATTAAAATAAAAAAAATTATATATTAGATTTAAATAAATATTAATGTATAAAACTCTAGTTTAAATTAAACTACATGAATTAATACTAACTTTATTACAAACTTGCTTGAACCTCGCTTCTCTTAATCTCTTTGTCTTTCTTTTTTTTTTTGACATTTTAGATAATGAATTTTCCCCATTTTCAACTGCTTTTCCTTTACCTCCCTTTCCATTCTTTGCTATCTTTTTTCTTTCTTCGAAATTTGATGAATCTTCTTCTCCATCATCTACTTTTCTTTTTCCTAAAGCAGTTGATGAACCTTCCCCATTATCAACTGCATTTCTTTTGGTTGATGAACCTTTAGTAATTACATGAGTGATTCCCTTGGACTTCTTTCTTCTGGATGTTTGTGCATTTTTTTCAGTGTCACTATCACTAGAGACATCTCCAACTTTTCTTTTGAAATTGTTCATTTTGCTAAGAGAATATAGTAGAAAATATAGTGAAAAGTATCAATAGAAATAAAATTATTAGTATGAATGGGACTTTTTAGTAATGGAAATAAAATATTATAAGAATAAACGATTAATAAGGAAATCATTATAAATTAATAAATAATTTAAAGTTCAATTCGCTCAGTCACGTGATAAAATCAAGAGAAATTATATAAGTCAATAGTTTCGTTCGAAATGTAAAAAAAGATTAGGTAAAATGGTAAAAATAGCAATTAAAAATGAATAAACAAGGAAGTAAAAGCAAGCAGAAAATGCAAGGAGACAAAAATGTCATTTGAAANCTCCCTTTCCATTCTTTGCTATCTTTTTTCTTTCTTCGAAATTTGATGAATCTTCTTCTCCATCATCTACTTTTCTTTTTCCTAAAGCAGTTGATGAACCTTCCCCATTATCAACTGCATTTCTTTTGGTTGATGAACCTTTAGTAATTACATGAGTGATTCCCTTGGACTTCTTTCTTCTGGATGTTTGTGCATTTTTTTCAGTGTCACTATCACTAGAGACATCTCCAACTTTTCTTTTGAAATTGTTCATTTTGCTAAGAGAATATAGTAGAAAATATAGTGAAAAGTATCAATAGAAATAAAATTATTAGTATGAATGGGACTTTTTAGTAATGGAAATAAAATATTATAAGAATAAACGATTAATAAGGAAATCATTATAAATTAATAAATAATTTAAAGTTCAATTCGCTCAGTCACGTGATAAAATCAAGAGAAATTATATAAGTCAATAGTTTCGTTCGAAATGTAAAAAAAGATTAGGTAAAATGGTAAAAATAGCAATTAAAAATGAATAAACAAGGAAGTAAAAGCAAGCAGAAAATGCAAGGAGACAAAAATGTCATTTGAAAATTTTGAAATCTTAAGCTTCGCTTAGATAAAAATACCATAATCCTTTATTTTTTTTTCTTTTATAAGTACTTACTTTGAGATATTCTTACTATAAATATCACCCAAATTATAAATAAAGTCATAAAAATAAAAAATATCCTTACTTTTTAATATTTTCCGCGAGAAAGGGATTCAAGAAAAGGTTAAAATTTAGAATGAAAGAAAGGATTACAAATATCAGGATGATAATCATTGTAAATCACATGTAAATCACATGCTACAGATCACGATTAATTTTAAGATGTACTGTCATTAAAAAAAAGGAATATAAGGCTAATTCGATTAAATCAGCAATTGATACTATTGGCCACTATCTTTGTATCCATTTTCCTGGACCTCATATATATTATTTAACTACAAATAAATGTTTCAAGATTTAATTAATGCTTATATGGCCTGATGAGAGACTTATAGGAACACAGATGAGAAATCACCAGTTCATTAGTGTTAAATACTGAACAAGTACTACAAATTTTATCATACCCAAAATGAATTGTGAAGAGCCTGAAAACCTTTTGTATAGAGCATTTTTCTTAACAAAATTTTATTTGCAATTCAATTTATTAGGATTAAAATTTTCGTAACACTTTGAAAAATAATTGACATTGTCTCCATCTCCATAATGACAACACACCACACATGTTATTACACAACCTGATTTAAGATTATATTTGTTAAAACATTCAATTACTGAAGAATCTAATTTTTATTTGCAACCTCAACCTAATTCCAATTGATGGTTTTGGTATAAATCAGATCATGTAAGAAAATAAATTAAGCAAATTTATGGATGAAAAGCACAACTTGATATTTCTTTTCCAACCATTCAGATCTACAAGATAATGGCATTCCAGAACAAACAATTATGCAATTGTCTGGCCACAAAAGTGTTAAAGGCATTAGGGCTTGCGAAAAAAAATTAATGAAAAATAAAATCTTATACAATAAACTCCAATCACTAATACTGATAATAAATAAGAATTCTTCTAATTTTTTAGATCAACATTCTTCTCAAACACCTATATTTAATAATTGTGCTTTCTCTAATGTGACCTTTAAAATTCAAAAGTAACGATATAAATTGAATAGTGTACATAAGACTATTTTTATTGTGATATTATAAAACAAATAATTTGTACATTTAATTTTCAAACTTTGGCACACGAAAATCAAAATTTATATATTATATAAATTAATTATTTGCTCATTTTATTTTTTACCATATTAACAAAGAATGGACAATAAAAATTACTGCACAAAATTGAACATACTTTTTTATTATTTACAAAAATGGATAATGTTTGTTTATTTTAGATTTTAATTTATGTATAAAAAAGTGACAAAATAATCTCATGCAAAAATGCATTCATTCACTGTCATTATACTATGTAAATTAATTATTAAATTTTATAATCTATAATTCTTTCTTACATAATTATATAATTTAGATAGTTTCTATCATAACATTTTCATTATCTTTAACTTTGCCTTTGTTGTTACCATTATTTACGCTTATATTTTCTGTTCCATTGTTTATTTCATTTAATAAAATTTCAGTTTCCATGCTTTCATCGTTCTTGTTGTTTGGAGTGCTTGTTTCTATATTTCTGCTCAAAGTTACTATGCAATATGTATGGATACTCAAGATAGAACTTCACTTACTCAAAATGGATTTGATTTATCTTCTTATCCATCATTCGCTCAAATTAATAATTGATAATTTAGTTTATTTTATTTTCCATATATTCACCACAAATCAATCCGCAACAAATTATTGGTCGGATCAAGATAATGACAATAGTGATGATGCTAAGGAGAAAGAAAATCGTCATCACCAAATTGAAAATATGATATGAAATTAATAATAAATCGTTGTAAATTTGTGAGTTCCTTTAAAATGATGGGAGTTCAAAATTACCTATGTTGTAGTAATTTTTTTGGTTCAATTTTTGAGTACCTGATGCTTCAAAAGTATTTAAGAAATTCGAAACGTTTGTTTCATCGATAGATCTAGATTATGAATCGATTAGACTATATTAACATTAATTTGTGGTAGTATTGTGGCGAAGTAAATTGGTAATTAGGTGAAATGTCACGGGGGATAACATTTTGTGACACTAGATGAACTTTCAGGTGATTGTCATCCTTGTACGAGGATGAAGGATGAATAATGTTGTGCGAGGATGAAGGATATCATACGAGGATGAAGGATATCATACGAGGATGAAGGATATCATACGAGGATGAAGGATATCATACGAGGATGAAGGATATCATACGAGGATGAAGGATATCGTGCGAGGATGAAGGATGACGCACAAAGGATGAAGTATGAAGTACAAAGATGAAGTGTAAACAAAAGAGAAAGTATAAATACGACTGTTGTCGGAAGTAAGTTTCAGAAGTTCACAGTTAGTTCAGTTACAAGTTAGATTATAATTAATTAGAAATAATTCAGAATAATTCGAAATACTTTATTAAATATTATATAGAAAAGTAAACTTCATTCAGGAACAGGAAAGATACGTCACGCTGTAATATTTCTGTTGTTAAATGATACTTTGTTTTTAAAACTTTATATTTTATATTTTAATAAACTTATACTTTGTGTCGTAATATTGCGAAATATTATTAAATATTGTTTGATACTGCGTTACTACTTTTACTCCACCTTACTCACTGTGCCTTCATGATTAATTGATTATTATTTGATTATTATTATTATTTATTATATATTTATTATCTGTTTCGAGATAGGCAAGTTTAGATCGACTGATTGCTTGACCTACTGGCAGATAGAGCGTATTATTATTTGTTGTGTGATGCAAACTGTGAGACTGATTTGAGAAATTGTTCGAAATACTCTGCACTCCTGTGACAGTATTTTAAAATTTGAATTTTTCTTTCAATCCATTCTATCAAGAGCATTTATTAACAAATCTTATTAATCATCAGGAAATTTTACAAGGCAGAAATTTGCGCAAATTTCCGAAGGTGTCAAAAATTTCCGCAAATTTTCATGCGTTTTTTTTTTATTTTTTTAACTTCGCTTGCGATTTTCGAAGTACAGAGCGATTTTCTACTAAGATGTTTCTAAGATAAATAAAACGGCCTTGTTCTTGGCTACAAAATTATATGTATTTCATTTTTGTAGCTTCGACATTCGCGAAGTTATTCCAGTTTAAAGAAAGAGCATCTGTGAAAAAATCGTGCGAAAATTTCCAAAAAACTTGTGCCCAAAAATTTTCGCAAGTTTCCAAAAATTTTCGCACGATTTTTTTTCACAGATGCTCTTTCTTTAAATTGGAATAACTTCGCGAATATCGATGCTACTAAGAAGAAATAAATACTATTTTGTAGCTAAGAACAAGGCCGTTCTATTTATCTTAGAAACACCTTAGTAGAAAATCGCTCTGTGCTTCGAAAATCGCGAGTGAAGTTAAAAAAATAGAAAAAATGCACAAAAATTTGCAGAAATTTTCGACACCTTCAGAAACTTGCACAAACTTTTGCAAATTTCCGCCTTATAAAATTTCCTGATGATGTTCAAAACGGTTAGAAAATCTATCAATTAAATTAATTGAAAATTACCAAATTCATAATCTTTGTCTTGGACAATTATTAATTAACATGACACATTAAAGAGTCTTTGTTTAAGTTTGATAAATTTTTATCATTTTAAAGGGAAATCATTACCAATTAGACAATTTATTTCATTTTGAGAACTTTATATTGAAAATTGTCATGGATTATATAAATTGGATAGTTTATTCTTGGCTCCGTCATTTACTTAATTACGTAATTTTTATTTTAGACAAGCATATAATGGGTATCCTTAAGGATTAATTATAAAATTTTTTCAAAACAGCCAATATGAAATTATGATTTATTCAAATGAATAATTTAAGTCTTAAACAATTAATAGTAATATTTAAAAAATTGTGAAAAAAGATTGGGTACTAATTAATTATTATATTAGATAGCCAAGAATATACCAAAATCACTTGAAACTATTGTGGCGAAGCAAATTGGTAATCAGATGAAATGTCACAGGGATGATATTTTCATGACACTAGATGAACTTTCAGGTAATTGTCATCTTTGTACGAGAATGAAGGATGAAGAATACTGTACGAGGATAAAGGATACCATACGAGGATGAAAGATATCGTACGAGGATGAAGGATGACGCACAAAGGATAAAATATAAAGTACAAAGATGAAGTGTAAACAAAAGAGAAAGTATAAATACGACTGTTGTCGGAAGTAAGTTTCAGTAGTTAGTTAATCACAGTTAGAATAATCAATAACTAATTAATAATTAGAAATAATTCAGAATAATTTGAAATACTTTAATAAATATTAAATAGAAAAGTAAACTTCCTTCAGGAACGGGAAAGATATGTCATGCTGTAATATTTCTGTTGTTGAATAATACTTTACTTTTAAAACTTTAAATTTTATATTTTAATAAACTTATATTTTGTATCGTAATATTGTGAAATATTATTAAATATTGTTTGATACTGCGTTACTACTTTTATTTCACCTTACTCACTGTGCCTTCATGATTAATTTGATTATTATTTGATTATTATTATTATTTATTATATATTTATTATCTGTTTTGAGATAGGCAAGTTTAGATCAATTGATTGCTTGACCTACTGACAAATAGAGCATATTATTATTTGTTTATGTGATGCAAACTGAGAGACTAATTTGAGAAATTATTGAAATATTCTGCACTCNAGTAAGTTTCAGTAGTTAGTTAATCACAGTTAGAATAATCAATAACTAATTAATAATTAGAAATAATTCAGAATAATTTGAAATACTTTAATAAATATTAAATAGAAAAGTAAACTTCCTTCAGGAACGGGAAAGATATGTCATGCTGTAATATTTCTGTTGTTGAATAATACTTTACTTTTAAAACTTTAAATTTTATATTTTAATAAACTTATATTTTGTATCGTAATATTGTGAAATATTATTAAATATTGTTTGATACTGCGTTACTACTTTTATTTCACCTTACTCACTGTGCCTTCATGATTAATTTGATTATTATTTGATTATTATTATTATTTATTATATATTTATTATCTGTTTTGAGATAGGCAAGTTTAGATCAATTGATTGCTTGACCTACTGACAAATAGAGCATATTATTATTTGTTTATGTGATGCAAACTGAGAGACTAATTTGAGAAATTATTGAAATATTCTGCACTCCCGTGACAGAATTTGGTGCCTCCTGTGAGGTGGCATAAAGTATCTAATGCAGTAACCTATAATATTTACATATCTGTTTCACAAATTTTATATTCTTTAATTAATTTAGTAAAATACTCATTATATTTTTATTTTTGAAAAAAATAACCAAAGTAATTTTTAATATCACAAAGTAATTCGAAAATATACAATTCAATAACCTTTTTATAAAAACTATTTTTTTACATTTTGTTTTGCGACCTATCAAGAGTGATCATCAAAGCAGTCGTTAGCATAACAAAATTCCTCCAGATCAAAGAATTTACAACAAAGACTATTAAGCGAAAATTTATATAACCAGATAAGATTTCCAAAGGATCATCAAAAATACTCTTACAAAATCTTACAGAATAATATATCAAACTGTTGAAACGAAGGAAAATTACCAAATCAAGTATGAATACTGGCGAAAATGAGGCAAATGCCTTAATACTGGGACTCCAAAATGCATTTCGCATAAGAAACGACGCAAGAATGCTATCATTTTTTGGAAAAAACCAAGATCCCATGGAATGGTTAGAAGAATTTAATTGATCAGCAAGAATAAACCAATATACAGATAAATACAAACTCCAAGTAGTTAGTGGATATCTACAGGGTACAGCAGGACAATGGTTCAACGAAGTGCAAAAAAAACAAAATCTCATCAATCATTGGAATAATACAAACCAAACCTCCTTTGAAACATTTTTCTTGGCCACCTTTTGAACAACTGCGTTAATTAATTAATGGAGATTTGAATTACAAATGAAAGTACAGAAACTAGGTGAAACTGTAGAACAATATTCAAATAATATCAAGAAATTAATTAAATGAATAGATGACAATAACAGATGGAGCAAAGACGAAAAAGTTTGGCAGTTTTTGAAAGTATTACAAAAAGATATTGCCTATCAAGCCCGACCATTTATTATGTTCCAAGAGAAACCAACATTGGAAAAGACAATATAAACAGCTAAACAATTTGAAGAAAATGCTCAAACTTATCCTGAAGCTATAACAGGATATACTACTACCATCTCTATAAGCATGCAAGGGTCTGTGCCTTTTCGAAACAAAAATAATGAAAGTGAAGATGTAATAGAACGAATAGTACAGAAAGCCTTTACGCCTATTGCTGAAACATTGCAGAAGATTATTGAAAAAGTAGAAAGAACACCTAATACTTTTAATAACAGATCAAACTATAACAATAATAACAGAGGACAAGGTTATAATAATTATAATGGCAATGGAGGACAGAGCTTTAGAAGTTATAATAATCTGCCAAACTGCTACCATTGTGGACAAACTAGACATATGGCTTGGAATTGTTCTATGAAACAAGAAAATTAAAGAAACCAAAGAAACTCGACTACTTCTGTTACCCCACGACCTATCAATACTGTGCTCCTTTTAACTAATGCAGCGGCGAATCAAACTACACAACAAGTTTCGCAAAGAGATGTAAATAGTAATACGTTTATAACTCAAAAAGAAGAAATTCAACAACCTATCTCTACTGTTTGGGAAAGAATACAGCATTTAAACTAACAGGCGCACCTCAGGAAAGTGAGAGTGCAGATAATATAAATCTCTCATTTAAGACTGGAGATAATAATAGAGTAATAGGGAAAAGTATTGAGTCTACAAGTAAATAAGATACTTCGCAACCTATCGCAAAAAGATTACGTTCTGCAGAAAAGAAAAAGGAAGTATTCAAAGATCCTAAACAAAAAAAAAGAAAGAAAATACCCCTGGTCCAACAATCATATATAATACAAAATGCTTCGCCATATTCTACCATCTCAGATTTACTTGCGACAAGAGCCAATATCACTTTGGAATAATTAATGGCTATGCCCCATTATAGAAGTGCGACACGAAAGGCGTTGACACCCAAGCAAACAAGAATTGTAAAAATGGCCAATCATACAACAGTAGAAGGGAATACACCTATGACTTGTAAAGCCCAAGTAGCTGGATGGAGAGTTGAAGTAATACTTGATAGTGGTTCATCTATTAGTATCATTTCGAAGAACTTTATGGAATCCATAGGTCGAAGGATTGAGAAAATATCCGGAAGAAAAATAACTGATATACATAGAGAAAAACGTCCTAGTTTAGGAATCGTGACACACATACCAATAAAGTTGGAAGAAATTGTGGTGGCAGTTGATATGGAAGTCATTGATGCAGCAGGTTATGTATTAATTTTGAGAACAGATTGGTTAAGGAAGCCACACGCCATAATAAACTATCAAAAATGTAAATTAATCTTAAAGGATGATAAGCGAACAGCTCAAATTTCTTGTAGAAATACTAGAGCTACTGTCTTAGAAAATGATAAAGAAGAGGATGATAGTGAAGAAGAATATATAGAAAGTACTGATGATTCAGATACTGACGAAGAAGAAGTAAACTTCATAGGATTAACTTATGAACTTCCGTATCAAGAATCCTATATGAAAAAAGGTTTACTTCCGAAGGAATGCGTAAAAACTTGAAGCTTGTTACATGAAAATTGTATAATCAGTTATCTTATTGTTTTGATCTGGTTAAAAAAAAAGAAAGGTGCTTAAGAATGATGTAAAGCAACAGAACCTAATTCCTATTGCTGATGTAACATATATTTAGAAACAAGTTAAGATATATGTGAAGTCTGCGAAGAATATCAACAAGATCTGAAAATTATTTTCATTGTACCACAAAAGGAAATACAAGATGTTCGTTGTAATTTGGTACAAAACGGAGTAGAGAAGCTCGAAGGAAATTAATATAAGCCGCAACTTTACGAAATTATTAAAGAATTTAATCTGGTAGCCAAAGATCTTCCAGAATTAGGAAAGACGAACCTCTATTAACATACAATAGATATTGACGAAGCAAAGCCTATCAAATTAAGCCCTTATAGAACCTTGCCCCGATTATACATGTTCCCAAAATTGATTTTGGATTTTTGAGGTATTTCATCTTTTTGAGATTTATGCAGAATCTATTCTATATATGGAAGTAAAAAAAGTACCTAGTTATATGTACCTTTGATCAAGAAATTTATCTGGGTGGTCAAAAAATTTCAGGTTTTAAATAAAATAATTTCATCTTTTATAAAAAACTATTTCAACTTTTTTCCCCAAAATTGTAATTTCGGGGCCCCAAAATAATTAGCGTACAAATATAGCCCTGATACTTGGAATTTTTGAAGGAGGAAATAGCAAATATGCTAAAGAACAGACTAATTTGAAAGTCGTTTAGTCCTTGGTCCATATTCTAGTAGTGGTGAATAAGAAGAATGGGAAATTTAGACTTTGTGTAAACTATAGAAAATTGAATGCGGTTATGAAACCTGACGCCTATCAAGTATCACGAATAGCAGACATGCTAGATACTTTGGGACACTCCGCTTTCTTTTCAACCTTAGACCTTACTTTGAGTTTTTGGCAAGTAGAAGTATCTGCTAAAGACTGGGAGAAAACTGCTTTTACTATCCCATTTGATACCTATGAGTTTCTTGTGATGCCTTTTAGACTTATTAATGCTTCTGCAACCTTTTAGCGAGTGATAGATAGAGTCTTCCATAAGGTTACTTGGCACTGGTCGAATGAAAAAAAATAGAACGGTTTTATCATGAATAGGATTCCGATTGATGGCTAAATTTGCTAAGATTTATTAAGTATAGGCAGTCGATTTTTTCCGATTTATAAATAGGAATTTCTGATTTATGAATTTTCACAAATAGGATGTCCGATTTATGCATATTTGTGCCATCAATAGGATTCCGATTTTTGTTTATTCAACCAGTGTTGGAAGTTCGTATTAGTATATATTGATGATATTATCATATATTCGAAAACTTACAAAGAGCATTTGGAATATCTGAAAAATGTATTTACACTTCTGGGAAATGTCAGATTAAAGATAAACTTGGAAAAGTGTAACTTTTTCAAAATAAGATTAATATTTTTGGGACATATTATAACAATNGTAGTGGTGAATAAGAAGAATGGGAAATTTAGACTTTGTGTAAACTATAGAAAATTGAATGCGGTTATGAAACCTGACGCCTATCAAGTATCACGAATAGCAGACATGCTAGATACTTTGGGACACTCCGCTTTCTTTTCAACCTTAGACCTTACTTTGAGTTTTTGGCAAGTAGAAGTATCTGCTAAAGACTGGGAGAAAACTGCTTTTACTATCCCATTTGATACCTATGAGTTTCTTGTGATGCCTTTTAGACTTATTAATGCTTCTGCAACCTTTTAGCGAGTGATAGATAGAGTCTTCCATAAGGTTACTTGGCACTGGTCGAATGAAAAAAAATAGAACGGTTTTATCATGAATAGGATTCCGATTGATGGCTAAATTTGCTAAGATTTATTAAGTATAGGCAGTCGATTTTTTCCGATTTATAAATAGGAATTTCTGATTTATGAATTTTCACAAATAGGATGTCCGATTTATGCATATTTGTGCCATCAATAGGATTCCGATTTTTGTTTATTCAACCAGTGTTGGAAGTTCGTATTAGTATATATTGATGATATTATCATATATTCGAAAACTTACAAAGAGCATTTGGAATATCTGAAAAATGTATTTACACTTCTGGGAAATGTCAGATTAAAGATAAACTTGGAAAAGTGTAACTTTTTCAAAATAAGATTAATATTTTTGGGACATATTATAACAATTGATGGAATAGCCCCAGATCCTTCGAAGATTGAGAAGATGCAGCATTATCCAGTTTCACAAAACAAAACAAACGTGAATGCCTTCTTGAAATTAGCCTTATATTATCAAAGATTTGTAAAAAGCTTTGCCACAATTGCGAAACTATTGCACAACCTTATAAAAAGAAGTGTTATATTCAAATGGAAGCCTAAACATCAGCTCCGTTTGATACACTAAAAGGATGGTTAACTTCAGCTCCTATAATGACCTACTCTGACTTTTCAAAACGATTTATATTAGCTACCGATGCACCTGACTGGAAAATTGGAGCTGTGCTCTCCCAGAAGGATACAGAAAATCTTGAGTACCCTATCGCTTACGCCAGTCGCCTGCTGTCATCTCCTGAACAAAATTATATTGTGTTGGAAAAAGAGTGCCTTGTTGCAATATGGACTGTATGACATTTTAAATATTACTTACATGGCTTCAAGTTTGATTTATATACGGATAACTTCACTTTAGCATGGCTAAAGAATTGTCCACAACCTAAAGGGCGAGTTGCAAAGATGGATTTTTGAATTATCTGAGTATGATTATGAACTCATTCATAAGCAAGGAAGGCTTAACGCCAATGCTGACGCACTATCTAGAATAACTAATTAAGATAGCAAATATAAAAGAACTTAGATATTTATTAAAGATACAAAATCTCGAAACTTTTTGAAAATGGATGTAGACACTTATAATCAATTAACAGAATACCTAATAAATCATACTTGTCCATCAAACAGCACCAATGAACAATAGCGAAAGTTACGACAACAAGTGAATCATTATATAGTTCAAGACAATATATTATACAAGCAAAACAAAGAAGGTGATCCTTTAAGGGTAATCACAAAAGAAAATTTAACTAAAATATTATACAACATGCATAATGTATCAAATGCCAGACATTTTGGTATAAAGGCTACTATAGATAAAATGAGACAATGATACTTTTGGCCTATGATGGGTGAAGAAATTTGGAATTATATAGAGACATGTGATATATGCTATACATGTCGTCAAAACTAATTTGGCCTTGACTCAACTCTTAAAATTTTAATTTTTAATTGCGTCTGACTCAACTAATTGCGTCAATCACTAGTAAAAATCAAAATTTACCTTGACTCAACTCCAATTTTTCTCAATTTTAATTGCGTCTGACTCAATTCAATAGTTTTGACGACATGTATATAATATATGCCAAAGACAAGGCAAACCTAAGTAAACCAAAGTATTATGACCTATTGGAGTAGGACAAGCTTTTAATCAATTAGGAATAAACATTGTAGNTATAGTTCAAGACAATATATTATACAAGCAAAACAAAGAAGGTGATCCTTTAAGGGTAATCACAAAAGAAAATTTAACTAAAATATTATACAACATGCATAATGTATCAAATGCCAGACATTTTGGTATAAAGGCTACTATAGATAAAATGAGACAATGATACTTTTGGCCTATGATGGGTGAAGAAATTTGGAATTATATAGAGACATGTGATATATGCTATACATGTCGTCAAAACTAATTTGGCCTTGACTCAACTCTTAAAATTTTAATTTTTAATTGCGTCTGACTCAACTAATTGCGTCAATCACTAGTAAAAATCAAAATTTACCTTGACTCAACTCCAATTTTTCTCAATTTTAATTGCGTCTGACTCAATTCAATAGTTTTGACGACATGTATATAATATATGCCAAAGACAAGGCAAACCTAAGTAAACCAAAGTATTATGACCTATTGGAGTAGGACAAGCTTTTAATCAATTAGGAATAAACATTGTAGGTCCCTTGAAGTCAACAACAATGAGAAAAAGATAAATAGTAGTGGCTATGGATTATTTTACAAAGTGGCCAGAAGCCAGAGCTATTAAAAAAGCAGATGCGAAAACTATCGCTTGGTTTCTATATGATGAAATTATATGCAGGCATAGTTGTCTAAGAGAAATATTATCTGATAGGGGAACAGTATTTGTTAGTCAAATAGTAACTAACCTAATAGAAATAATGGGAACTCATCGAAGACTTATGTCTGCTTACCACCCACAAAGTAATGGACTGACGGAATGGTATAATCAAACACTCTGTCAAACTTTAAAGAAATGTGTAAAGGAAACAACACAAGAAACAACGCAAGAATGGGATGCACTGATAGTTTTGACACTTTTCGCATACCAAACAACCAAAAATAAAACAACAAAATACAAGCCATTTTATTTACTATATGGACGAGCTCCTATACTATCCATAGAACTTGACATTATTATCTGGCCAGTTGAAGAAATTGATGAAAACCAATTTAAAGAAATGATCCACAAAAGAACTGGTGAAGTTGCGGAATATTCGAAGATAATCGAATTCAAGTATCTAAGAATATCAAAGATGCATAAAAACAGCAAAAGATAGCCCATGATAGGAAAATTTGAATGATGATATACAAAATAGGAGATATAGGGTTAGAGTACAGATCTGATTTACAGAATGTTCATGGCAATAAGTTTCGAGACAAATGGTCTGGTCCTTTCTTTATTCATAGAGTTCTTGGTAATAGCTCCTACATATTAAGAACCAATAGTGAAAAAGTTCTTAATAATCGACCTGTATATAGCAATCGATTGAAATCGTATAAACAAAGGGATTATCATCCCACATGAGATAACAAGTAAATAATAGACTTGTTTAAAAGAATTCATAAGATTGCGAAAAGTCCTGAAAATTTTTGTCAAAAATTTTTTTTTATTTATTATGAATAATATCACAATTCCAAACAGTTTACGAAGGAGAGTTCATGAATTATGAAGAGAATTTCTGCAAATCTTAGGAGAAGCCAAATTATCATAAACAATACTGGTGCATATTTGGTAACAGAAAGTGCTGTAATAGAAATTGATCAACCTGTGAATAATGAAATTACTATGCAATATGATGGTACATTAACGATGTATGCAGTAGATATTTTTACAGCTCTAGAAGAACAAGATTGGATTATTGATCACGACTTAGACGAACTTCTACAAATAGCGATGGATATGCATGAAACAAATGGTCAAAGAATAAATGCATACAAAAAACTTGGTGATTATCTACAAGATGTTCAGTTAGGAAGTACTGTGACAGTACTAAAAAGAAAATTACATGAATGATCCTACCAAAATGGAGCACAAATTTACCAAATAGCAACATGAATACTGAGGGTGCACGAATTCCACATGGGATGTGCACAGGATTTCGAAATGTTGCGAAGGTCATGGGAGATGACATTGAGATGACAGTGTAACTGGATGAGTGTGTTACCATCTAGATGACAGATTATTCATCTTTGTACGAAGTATTTCATCCTTGTGTGTTATCTTTAAAAATAGAAAAGAATGTGTTTAGACGCGACAACGCAGGATAAAAGAAAACAAGTTCGAAAGTGTATAAAATAGACTGGTAATTTAGGATGTGAAAAGGATCAGCTCATTCTTACAATTTTTATAATTTTTAATTTTCTTTTGGTACATTTCGAATAATTACAAAAATCTTTCACCTAATTTGTAATAAAATAATAAATAATCTTTTGGTACGCATTTTATAATAAAATTAAATAATAAAGATAGAAACATATTGTTTCGATTTAGTAGCAGTGTGGCGGTCTGCCCAGAACAAAGAGTAAAGTTACGTCAATCAGTCCCACTAAATCGAACTCTCGTCACACCCCTTTTCGTACTAACTCAACGTACTCTTGTACGCAATATTTCGTAACGCCCACTATCCGCCAGTAGGATCAAGCAGTCACTTGCCTACTCGCAATGAATAGATATATAAAATAAACTCTTAACACAGTACACACAGGTGCGATCTGAAGGTACGTGAGTAAGTGGAGTAAAAGTATCTTTTTACAGCTCACTACGCAAACTTCCGAATCTTAGCTTCAGACTTTATTCAGTAACTTTATTCAAGAAATTACAAAATTAGTAATAGAGGTATTACGGGCTGTTAACCGTTTCTCACCAATATTANCCTTGTGTGTTATCTTTAAAAATAGAAAAGAATGTGTTTAGACGCGACAACGCAGGATAAAAGAAAACAAGTTCGAAAGTGTATAAAATAGACTGGTAATTTAGGATGTGAAAAGGATCAGCTCATTCTTACAATTTTTATAATTTTTAATTTTCTTTTGGTACATTTCGAATAATTACAAAAATCTTTCACCTAATTTGTAATAAAATAATAAATAATCTTTTGGTACGCATTTTATAATAAAATTAAATAATAAAGATAGAAACATATTGTTTCGATTTAGTAGCAGTGTGGCGGTCTGCCCAGAACAAAGAGTAAAGTTACGTCAATCAGTCCCACTAAATCGAACTCTCGTCACACCCCTTTTCGTACTAACTCAACGTACTCTTGTACGCAATATTTCGTAACGCCCACTATCCGCCAGTAGGATCAAGCAGTCACTTGCCTACTCGCAATGAATAGATATATAAAATAAACTCTTAACACAGTACACAC
Organism: Diversispora epigaea; assembly: GCA_003547095.1. Lineage (NCBI taxonomy): Eukaryota > Fungi > Glomeromycota > Glomeromycetes > Diversisporales > Diversisporaceae > Diversispora > Diversispora epigaea. The sequence goes on along the minus strand of PQFF01000264.1, from coordinate 222,965 downwards.
AGGTGCGATCTGAAGGTACGTGAGTAAGTGGAGTAAAAGTATCTTTTTACAGCTCACTACGCAAACTTCCGAATCTTAGCTTCAGACTTTATTCAGTAACTTTATTCAAGAAATTACAAAATTAGTAAGAGGTATTACGGGCTGTTAACCGTTTCTCACCAATATTACCGTTATCACGAAATAAAAATATTAAAAATGTATCAAATTATTACGGGGTATATCGAAACTTTTAAACCTATTGCAAAGATGTAACAACAAAAATATATCACTGCTTTGGCGTGTCTTATCTCTGCTGCTAAATCGAAACAATATGTTTCTATCTTTATTATTTAATTTTATTACAAAAATGCGTACCAAAAGATTATTTATTATTTTATTACAAATTAGGTGAAAGATTTTTGTAATTATTCAAAATGTGCCAAAAGAAAATTAAAATTTATAAAAATTGCAAAAATGAGCCGATCCTTTTTCACATCCTAAATTACCAATTATTTTATACACTTTTGAACTTGTTTTCCTTCATCCTTTGTTGTCACATCTAAACATGTCCTTTTCTATTTTTAAAGATGACACACAAGGATGAAATACTTTGTACAAAGATAAATAATCTGTCATCTAGATGGTAACACACTCATCTGGTAACACTGTCATCTACTGTCATCTCCCGTGACCTTTGCAACATTTCGGAATCCCGTGCACATTCCATGTGGAATTCGTGCACCCTCAGCAGAGATAAGACACGCCAAAGTAGTGATATATTTTTGTTGTTACATCATTGCAATAAGTTTAAAAGTTTCGATATACACCGTAATAATTTGATACATTTTAATATTTTTATTTTCGTGATAATGGTAATATTGGTGAGAAACCGTTAACAGCCTGTAATACCTCTATTACTAATTTTGTAATTTCTCGAATAAAGTTACTGAATAAAGTCTGAAGCTAAAATTTGGAAGTTTGCGTAGTGAGCTGTAAAAAGATACTTTTACTCTACTTACTCACGTACCTTCAGATCACACCAGTGTGTAAAGATATCTGTAGTACTTGACTGGCATAATCAGGTTGTAGCCTGACTGGGATAGTATAAACCTGCGTAATTAGGTAGAGAAACCTAACAGGGACAGACGAAAAGGAGTGTGACGAGAGTTCAATTTAGTTGGACTAATTGACGTAACTTTACTCTTTGTTCTGGGCAGACCACCACAATGCGATCATTATTTCAAGTAATAGGAATGCCGTATGTAAGAAAATTCAAAATGTTACACCAGATTGGATCTGTAAACTGCCAAAATCAGAGTTCGAAAGATTTCTGCAGCTTTGTAAAACAATGGGTACACAATTAATGGAAGATCTTTTGGAAATAGGTGCAGGGTTGCAGGAGCTCTCCTTTGAAGGAAGAAATATTTGTGGCAAAGTAAATTGGTAATCAGGTGAAATTTCACAGGGATGATATTTTGTGACACTAGATGAACTTTCAGGTGATTGTCATCTTTGTACGAGGATGAAGGATGAAGAATGCTGTACAAGGATGAAAGATACCGTACGAGGATGAAGGATATTGTATGAGGATGAAGGATGACGCACAAAGGATGAAGGATGAAGTTTAAACAAAAGAGAAAGTATAAATACGACTGTTGTCGGGAGTAAGTTTCAATAGTTAGTTGGAGATGGATATATTTTAATAACACAGTTAGTTATTAATTAATTAATAATTAGAAATAATTCAGAATAATTCGAAATACTTCAATAAATATTATATAGAAAAGTAAACTTCCTTCAGGGACAGAAAAGATACGTCACGCTGTAATATTTCTGTTGTTGAATGATACTTTATATTTTAATAAACTTTCATTTTGTGTCGTAATATTGTGAAATACTATTAAATATTGTTTGATACTGCATTACTACTTTTACTCCACCTTACTCACTGTGCCTTCATGATTAATTGATTATTATTTGATTATTATTATTATTTATTATATATCTATTATCTGTTTCGAGATAGGCAAGTTTAGATCAATTGATTGCTTGACCTATTGGCAGATAGAACGTATTATTATTTGTTTGTGTGATGCAAACTGAGAGACTGATTTGAGAAATTGTTCAAAATACTCTGTACTCCTGTGACACTACTAACATACTTTTTCTTGTGCAAAACACAGTAAGATCAAGCTATCAGTTGATCAAAACATGTTTATTAACAATCACTAACAATACAATTACATGTGATATCTGAAGGTACGATGAGTAAGTGGAGTAAAAGTATCTTCTACTAAACTACTATATACACTGTTGAAATTTAATAGACTTTTGAAGTAACTGCAAAGAAACAAAAGTAGTTTATTAAAAGTATTATAAAGATTTATTACAAAAGTATAGCAATAGAGATATATTACTGCTTTGGCATATCTTATCTCTATTACTATATGAAATTATTTATTATTTGAATTAATTATTATAAAATTATTTACTATAAAAGAAAAGTATTTTAGAACTATTAGATTACTATAAAATTATTTATTATAAAATTAACTATTATGAATTATTTCAAAACTATTTATTATTATTATTCTTCAAGTTTGCTTCTTGTTTACTTTCATACTTCATTATCTCCAAACACGTTCTTGTACCAGGATGAACATATAGTCATCTTGGATGAAGGAGGACATTTTATCCCCATGACTTTAGTCCTCTTCGTGCTACCTCAATATAAATATGTCTTGTTTGTTTTATAAGACAAGTTATCTGGAACAATTTCACTTCATTTTTTGTCATTATTGCCTAAATTGATTTCTTTTAAGTATATCATAGCCTTAATTACCAAAATTGTTATTGTAAATTTTGTTGTATAATAATTATATTTAATTTTGAGTATTTACATTCTTAGATCTTTGTAATTTTATTTAGCAGTTGGTTCTTTGAATATTTAAATTTACATCCTCTTTTCCACTCCTCGATTCATTTCATTCCCGAAATTTAGATGTATAAAACATTATGCATGGATCTTTTTTATAATGAATTCTAATTTCCTATGTGAATGATAATATTATTTATATTATTAGAATATATATTAATTATTATATTTGGTAACGTGTAAAATTCAGTTATGCTGATCATTGTCCGGAGCGTAGCGTAGGACATTTAATGGACTAGTAAGTTGATAACAAAGTTGCATTTTTGATGCAGTAATAGACAAAATATCAAAACCGTAATTATTCATGGGATGTCTATCCGATTTTTAGATAACGATCACATGTCATGATATTATACACTCCGGACTTGCAATGAATGATTCAGAAATCTTTGAGTCATGTTGTAGTCACATGTTTGGTTATTGATTACGAATCATCTTGCAAATTACTCGATTTACATTTTTTTCTCTCATCTCATCTCGTTACTATTATACTCCTTGTCTCGTTCTTCTTATTTTCCACATATTATTACTTGCTGACACCTATTTCCCCCTAAAATCCTTAAAATTTTAAAATGTTTTGTGGAAAAAAGAATTTAACAGTAAGTTATTTAAAGTTTATTTAGCACTTTTTCTAAGTATTATTCATGAATATGTATTTGCTTTAATACTTTTTTTTGACTTTTTATGATTTATATCGCTCTTTTAACCTCTTTGATACTTTTTTAACACATCTATCCACAACTCTATCTTTATTATATACATCTTTTTTTGCTTCTATAGACCGAAAATATACAAGAATAACAACCTAAAAAAACTTGGATTCATGGCTTAAAGAAAAAAATGTCCTCGATTATCCATCCTCAAGTTACACAAAAGCCGTCATCAACACCATTACCATCAACATTAACACTTGAATCCCCAAAGCGAAGATCCTTCGGCTTATTACGTCACCATGTGCCTAAATTTAAAATTCACTGCGTGAAATATTATAACAACGAAAATCTGGTTATAGAATATTGCACCCAATATCTTGATAGATTTCCTTCAAGTTATTCGACATTGTGCGATAGAGCTGAAACTTTTGGAAAATTAAGAAGATATGGAAAAGCTCTCAACGATTTGAATCGTGCAATCGCAATTAAACCACATAAATCAACCGCATGGTGTTTACGTGGAATTATAAAAGGGTTGAATAAGTTTTATACGGAAGCGATAGAAGATTTAAATAATGCATTGTACCGAGACAAAATCGATTATCTTGCCTTAATGTGGAGGGCTTTCTGTTATTACGAAATTCAATTTTACAATCACGCACTTTGGGATCTTGATTTGATAATTAAATCGGGTTATGCAGATGCATTCACTTATTTAAATTTAGCTGATATCAATAGAAGATTAAAAAAGTTCAAAGATGCAAATGAAGATATCAGCAAAGCATTTTGCTTTAAAAATGTCAATAAAGCTCTTGGATATGGAATTAGTGGGGAACTTAAATTGGATCGTGAAGAATTCAAAGATGCCATTAATGATCTGAATAAGGTATGATTTCATAACATTCGTCAGTATTGCATCATAATATTTTTTGTTGATAAATATTTTACTGAAAAATATTTTATTAATAAATATTTTATAGGCATTAAAATTTCAACCTGATAATGCGATAGCTCTTCGAAATCGTTGCGAATCCTATAGGATGTTAATGGATTCAGAGAATGCACTTGAAGATCTGAATAAATTGTGCATTCTTGAACCCGAAAATGATTACCAATATGAATTAAAGGGAGCGATATTATTAGACATGCGAAAATGGAATGCTTCGCTCGAAAATTTCAACAAAGCAATCAAATCACTTCCAAACAATGTTATGACAATTGGTAATCGAGTCAAATTATATTGCAAATTACGTCAATATAATTTGGCACTCAAGGATATTCAAGACGGAATTTTAATTGATCCAGGAAATTTGATTATCAGACAACAATCTATGGATCTCCATCGTCGAACCAATCAATATGATATGGCAATTGGTAAAGCCGAAGCAGCATTAATGATCGATCATAAAAATATAAACACATTATTAATCCGAGCTGATGTATACTTCTTGAAGATAAAATATAATTACTCACTTGTGGATTTAGATAATGCGAATAGAATTACTCCTAAAAATTCTTTCGTCTTGATCTCACGAGGTGAATTGTTTTGTAAGATGAAATATTATGGAGATGCTTTATATAATGTGCAATGTGCTCTTGAAATTAAATCAGCCGATCATTATGCCTTAGAAGTCTGTGGAAATATCTATAGAAAACAACATAAATATGAGGAAGCACTTGTTGATTATAATAAATCATTAGAATTATATCCCTTGGATATGATTCTTGAACATGATCAAAATCAAAATGGTAAAAAAGAAAGTTGTAAAGTTGGAGGTGGGAAAGATGATAAAGATAGTCAGGATTTGTTAGTTCGTAGAAACAATGTTGGATATGACAAAGGATTTGTGGTTACTCAACAAATTTTTGGAGAAAGAAATTTCTCTCGTATCTATTATCAACGAGGTGATACATATTATAAATTAGGCATGTATGAATTAGCACTCAAAGATTTAAATCGTGCATTAGAATTAGCAAGTGGATATGCTCCAATCTACAAGAAACGAGCATATGTACTTCATAAATTAGAAAGTTTAAATGATACTGATATATATTGAAGTTTTTATATACANCTCCTAAAAATTCTTTCGTCTTGATCTCACGAGGTGAATTATTTTGTAAGATGAAATATTATGGAGATGCTTTATATAATGTGCAATGTGCTCTTGAAATTAAATCAGCCGATCATTATGCCTTAGAAGTCTGTGGAAATATCTATAGAAAACAACATAAATATGAGGAAGCACTTGTTGATTATAATAAATCATTAGAATTATATCCCTTGGATATGATTCTTGAACATGATCAAAATCAAAATGGTAAAAAAGAAAGTTGTAAAGTTGGAGGTGGGAAAGATGATAAAGATAGTCAGGATTTGTTAGTTCGTAGAAACAATGTTGGATATGACAAAGGATTTGTGGTTACTCAACAAATTTTTGGAGAAAGAAATTTCTCTCGTATCTATTATCAACGAGGTGATACATATTATAAATTAGGCATGTATGAATTAGCACTCAAAGATTTAAATCGTGCATTAGAATTAGCAAGTGGATATGCTCCAATCTACAAGAAACGAGCATATGTACTTCATAAATTAGAAAGTTTAAATGATACTGATATATATTGAAGTTTTTATATACAGTGGGGTATCAAAAGTCATGGGGCAAATAAAAATTAATAAAAAAATCATTAAAATTAAAATGCTAATTGTGACACAACGGGTGATCTAAACTGGGCAAACTTTTTTTTATTAGATTCCCCTAAACCAGGGCTATCATATGATATATTTTGTGTTAAAATTACATATCTACACATAGAGAAATTACGCTTCAAATAAAATTGATAAAAAATAAAAAATTTAATCTTTGAACGTTACCCATACCGGATTTGATGAAATTGAAAGATAAATGCCAACTATCTTATATGGAATTGTAGCCAAGAATGATATCTATAATTTTAATTAGAAGCATATTTCATGGTATCTAGTGAAAAGTTTGACTTTAATTAGACGTGAATAAAAACGGTCGAAATTTATTAAAAATTTTAAAAAATAAAAAAAATCTGAAAATAATTGTCTATCGTTTTTACATATGAAAGTTTTTTTTTAATAAAGTACTAATAGAAATGATACTAAGTAACATTAAAATTGAGAATATAGAGCATAATATGTGAAGTATTTAGACATATTAAATTCAAATTGAGCAAATAAATAATAATTGAATTCTAGAGAATAATTTTTGAACGTCCGGTGTTTAACCGTTGATATTAAATTCAATTCGCAAGAAAAAATTCTAAAAACTTCACAAAAGATGTTACTTATTCTTGGCTATAAGATTAATTATTGACACACTTGATAGTTTATTAGTAGAAATAGACTTTTATATATAGTAACGTTTGACAATTATTTTCTGATTTTTTTTAAAAAATATTAAAGATAAAATGATCGACATTGATTTTT